>LR538322.1:234388-299487 GCA_900883565.2 Caenorhabditis panamensis | reverse complement strand
TCTTTGAGGGGGGAGGGGAGAGAGGTGGGGAGAGGGGGGAGGGGGACGGGAGTGGACTGAATCCTGGCCATTACCATCGGGAGGAAAATAGATTTTTCGAGATCCATAGCTGCGTTACGCAGCGTACTGATCTACGTATTGATCTATTTGTAGATCAAAACGCTGCGTTATAAGTCTGTTTATGACTTTTATATGTGTCGGAAACGTGAGCTCACGTGTAATTAGGCAGTGTGTGAGTCTGTGTGTGTCCTCTCCGGGCAAGCGAAAGAACGCTGGCATTTCTCGGTGTCGGGTGCGCGCGCCGTCCATATGGCAAGACACGCCACCAACGTCGGTTTAATTACCCAATTTGAGGTACGCCGGTGCTCTAACCCAACGAAAGTTGGCGTTTGTCATAAATTTTGGAAAGTCTCCTTTAGAGGAGACAGCAAAACTGAAAAGTATTCAAAAACGTTCGTTTATAAGGTCGATCAAGCATATTTGTTTCCAGGAATGTCTGCTCGTCCTCAACATCACATTCTTCATCCTCATGTGCCTCGTCGCCTCGTGGACCACTATTTTTGGAATCCACCCCATCAGCGGTCGCTCTTTTCTCACCGACGACATGACATACTTTAATGAAGTCTATAAGCTGGCATGGGGTATCAACTTTTTGGGAGTTTTCACTATTGGTGAGTATTTTACTAGAAAATTGGAGAAAACCCGCTTGATTTTGAACGGAATTTCTCGATTTTTGACAAGGAAATGGCGATTTCTGCTGGAAATGGCAGGTAGAGCGAACGGAGAAGACTGAATTTGGAGAAAGAAGACACTGAATCAAACACAAAAACGACCAGCTAAAGATTCCGAGAAACATTGAAATTTAGCGAAAACAGCCCTTTTCTCGCTCTTTTTTTCAATTTTTTCGTACCCTTCCTTTACTTTCTAAATTCAGTCTCTCTTGGTTCGGCGATTGATACCCGTTTGCTCATTTTCGTTTGAAATCCGCGTAAAATTCAAAGGAAATGGCAATTTTTCAATCATCGCCGTACAAAAATCACGGCGAGACAAATTTTTCGCTGAAAATTACGATTTCCTGTCAAAAATCGAAAAATCTTGTTCAAAACCAGCCTTTTTCCCTCGAAAAAACATCAAAAATTCATGTTTTTCACAAATTTCATCCCGAAATCCGCAAAAAAAAAATCAAAAATTCATCTCAACCCCCCTCATTTTGCAGTCTTCGCCGTCCGTCACTACCTCGTCTCGAATACCCTGGAAGTCGTGGAAATCGAACGATACCATCAAAATCTCGTGAATGTCCGCTACCCACCCATCTAAAATCCCAATTTCTCTTTTTTCCGTTTTACGTGTAGGATTCTCATGTCCAATTCTGATTCTGGTCCAATTTTCCTCTTGTTATTTGTGTTCCTGTTTCTGTTGTTCAATTTTCACCCAATTTCCGCAATTTTTCACCGAAATTTCCAAAATTTTATAATTTTCAGAATAAATGGGGAATCTCCGTGTCCCATGGACCACGGACCCCGCAGATCAGCAGTTCTCTTCTGCGTCTCGCATCTCCAATACTCTCTCTTCTCTTCTCCTGCACCAGCTGCCCGATGCTCTCGTCGTCTGCAGCTCTCTTTTCTTCAGATTGTGTGTTCTCCTCCTCCTCGGCCATTCCTTGTTGTTTATGCAATCGCGTGTCGTTTTTTCTTTTTTTTAGAGTTTTTCGCGTATTTTCCTGGAGTTTGAACGATTTTTGAGGGGTTTAGATAGATTTTTAGAGATTTTGTGGAGAAATCGAATTGTTTTTATGGTTTTAGGTAGTTTTGAGAGGTTTTTTTCAATTTTTTGAGGGAAATTTGAGTTTTTTTTTCGTTTCGAGTCTAAATTTTAGGAAAATTTCAGGAAATTTTTGGACTTTTTTTTCGTTTCGAGACTCATTTTTAGGAGAATTTTGAAAATTTTAGGAAATTTTTGGATTTTTTTCGAATTTTTCTGGCTTCGAATTCTTGGCTTTAGGAGGGGTTTGAGGCAGCTTGAAATTTTTTTTTCGTATTTTCGCAAATAATTTGGATTTTTTTGTTTTGAGACCCATTTGTAGGAAAATGTTGTGAAATTCAAAAGTTTTTTGAAATTTTGAAAAGAAATTGCAAAATTTCTCGATTTTTTTTTCGTTTCGAGACTAATTTTTACAATTTCAATATTTTATTCCTAAAATTTGTGGTAGAACGAAATTTTTTAGAGTGATTTGGAATTTTTTTTTCGAAATTCTGAAAATCGGCTCGAATTTTGTTTTTCACTAGATCGTCATTTTTAGAGATTACTGTAGGAAATCTTACAAAAACTTCAAAAAAAAATCACATTTTCAAACGGTTTTTTGATTTTTCTGTGCCCAATTACAGGGAAAAAAAAGAAAAATTGAGTTTCATGGAATTTTCGTAAAAAATTTTACCCCAATTTACCCAGTGGATCATTAATCTTTTTGGGGATTACTGTAAAAAAATTAATATAAAAAATTTCAATTTCTACACATTCTTTGATTTTCAGCTTGATTTTGAGAAAGAACAGATTTTAGGACCAATAATTCCCGATATTTTTCATATTTGCCGCTCCCATTTTGAACGGATCGGCGGGTCTCGAAACGATGTAATTTGATACTTATGATGCAACATTGCTCCTCCGAACACCACAGGACCTGTAAAAAGTACGCAGCGAAAATCGCTGCGTATCATATCTTTTTAGGACCTTCATATTTTTGTTTTTTCCTGAATTTTGGAATTTTTGAATTTTTTCTAGGGTTACTGTAGGTGTTAGAAAAAAGGGTAATGGCTAGAAAAATTATTTGGATCGAATTTTTTTTAGTAATTAGTGTTTAGGGTTAGGGCTGATTTTTTAGGATCAATTAGCGATTTTTCCCGCATTTTCGAATTTCTCCGAAAATCCCTGAATTTTTGAAATTTTTCTAGGGTTACTGTAGGAGATATCAAAAAGTAATTAACTGATAAGATAATTTAGAAACAATTTTCTGTTGATTAGAATGCAATTCTGAATTTTAGAACCCGCTAGAGTTTTTTAAACCGATTTTTCCAATAATTTTTCCTAATTTTTATGGTCGTCCCCTATCCCTTTGTTCACAATTTTTACAGAGTCATTACTAGATTAGATTGAGATGCCATAAAACTGCTAATTACCATTATAATCTACACAAAATAACCTATTGGTCAGTTTGTTTACTCAATTTTTAGAATCAATTCTCGATGTTTTCTAATTTTTTCAAAAATCCCTAATTTTTTCTAGTTTTTTCAAAGGTCTGTAGATGTTTTTATTTTTTCTGGGGTTACTGTAAGAGGTAGAACAAAATTTTTAACTACAAAATTGTAGAGCACAAGATTTTCTGTTGATTCGTGTTTATTTTGTATTTTTTGAATCAAAATTATAATTTTCCTGATTTTTCCAAAAATTCCTTGTTTTTTGCAACTTTTTTCAAAGGGTCCAGTCATTTTTTGATTTTTCCTGGGGTTACTGTAGGTGATAAAAAAAAGTTGTCAACTGATAAAATAAATTAAATAACATTTCCTATCAATTGGTAATTAATTCCAATTTTTCTGACCGATTTCCGGATTTTCCGAAATTTTCCGCAAATCTTCTATTTTTTGCTATTTTTTCAAAAAAAAGGACCGGAGATTTTTTGAATTTTTCTAGGGTTACTGTAAGAGATAGAAAATAGCTGTCAACTACAAAATTGTAGAGCACAAAATTTTCCGTCGATCGGTGTTAATTTTCTGTTTTTAAATCAAAATTTGATTTTTCCAGATTTTCCGAAATTCCTGAAAATATTTCCTTTTTTTTAAGTTCGGAGATTTTTTGAAGTTTTCTGGGGTTACTGTAAGAGATAATAAAAAATTCTAATTCATAAAATTAACTAGATCAAATTTCCTATCAATTGGTAACTAATTCCAATTTTTCAGACCAATTCCCAATTTTTCCGAAACTTTCCAAAAATGCTCTATTTTTTCCTTATTTTTCAAAAAAAGGACCAGAGATTTTTTGAATTTTTCTAGGATTTCTGTAGGAGATATCAAAAAGTTGTCAACTAACAAAACATTCTACAAAACATGCTCTATCACCTCCATTTTTTCTTTCAATTTTTACACTTTTTGAACCCCCCAAACCGCCTATTCCGCCAGTATCAGGGGGTGCTGGCCACCGGCCAGCTCCCCGTGATAAATGTATCAATGATAGATAAGATGGAACGGAAAAGACTGATAAAAAATGAGAGAGTGTGAGAGAAAGAGACGACTCCCGTGGTCGTTGTTCGTCCGTTTCTTCGCGATTTTCCTTCGTTTTTTATCTCGGCAAAAACCCCTTCAATTTTTTCTTTATTTTCAATTTTCAGGCTAAAAAATGGATGAAGAAAACAACGCTGAAAAGCAGAAAATTGAGAAGGCTGGAGAGGAGAATGGTGAGTTGAAAGATTCAATTTGATATTCAAGATATAAAATGACTTTTTCGCAGGTAACAATGAGCCGAAGAAGGAGGAGAATGCTGAAGGACCAGCTCCAGAGAGAAGAGACTCGGAGATCTCAATCACTTTTTCTGACCTCAGCGCTTCGGATCGTTCGGAAAAGGCTGAAAAGGCGGTGGACCAGAAAATGAAAGCAGAGAAAGGTGAGTTGAAAGAATTGGCTTGATTTCCGATGTAAACTATGGTTTTTTCCAGGTAGTAATGAGTCGAAAAACGATCAGGAAGTATCTGCTCCCGAAAGAAGAGACTCGGAGAGTTCCTCTGATAGTTTCCAAAAGATCGTTAGTTCTCCGGATCTTTCTGAAAGAGCCATGGAGCTTGAGAAGCAAGTGGTGGAGACTCTGAGCAACCCAGGATCTGGATCTGAAGATCAGAAGGCCAACGAGGAACAGGAAGTTCAAGTTCAAGATGTCAGCGAGGTCAATGAAAATGATCAGAATTTGAAGGAGAATGGTGAGTCAAGAACCCAATTTGACTTTCAATGTAATCAATGACTTTTTTGCAGATAGCGCTGAGCTGAAGATTGAGGAGGACTCGGAAAGTTCCTCTGCAAGTTTCCAAAACATTGCTAGTTCTCCGGATCTTTCCGAAAAGGTCATGGAGCTTGAGAAGGAGGGATCTGGATCTGAAGATCAGAAGCCAAATGGAGTCCAGGAGTCGGAATCTACCTCTACAGTTGTTGTTGTTGCTAAGGAGATCAAGAATCAAGAGAAGGATCAGGACAAGGATCAGAAGCTTGTCAATCCAGTCACTCCCAATCCAGCGGAGAAGAAAGGCAATTGGATTCGCGATTTTGAGAATCAGCGTAAGGAGATTCGCAGAGGAGGAGCCTTCAGAGGAGTTGTTTCTCGTCCAATGAACATTGGCAATCGGAACAACGATTCCAAGAATTCGAAGCTTCCAGTTGCTTCATCTACCAATCAGTCTGGCTCCAATCGTCAAGGATCTTCGTCTCCACCTCGAAATGCAGCTCCCGAGGAACCATACCGCAAACCTCCTCGTGCGAATGGACCAACCAACAAGCAAAACCATTTGAAGAAGGACAAGTCTAGATCTCCTCCGCGTACTGGACAATCCAAGGATCAGGGTCGCAATCTTCCGAAACCCAAGAGTCCACTTCAATCAAATGGACCTTCCAAAAATCAGAACAACAAGAATCAGAACCGTAACCGTCAGCGCTCTCAATCTAGATCTCCTCCTCGTACTGGACAGTCTCCGGATCAGAATCAGGATCACAATCGTATGAAACCAACAGAGGACAAAGTTCCCGACAACAAAAACCAAGTAGACGAATGGGCAACTGGAAACAACTGGGAAAACCCGCAGAACACTTGGAATTCCTACAATGACCCATACTTTGGAGATGGTTACGCCTGTGAGAACAACAAAGTGGTTCAGGATTCTAAAAGCCCACCCCAAAAAGATCTAGGACGCCGGAACTCGAGAAGCCCAATCCGTCAGGGAGGACGTCAGAACTTCAACAGACCTCCAGCTGCTTCTGGAACTCGTGGAAACCAGAGTTCCAATCAAGATCAAGGAGCCGGAGCCCGTCAAAACTTGCGAAGCCCCAGAAAACTCTCCAATAGTCCTCCCCGTTATGGGCGTCAACACTACAATGGACCACGCAAGCCATCTAGAAGCCCACCACGTCAGAATCAGAATTCTAACCGTGATCAAGAAGCTTTTGGAGGATCGTCCAGAGGTCAGGTAGTCCGTCAAAACTCTACAAGCCCAATTAGGAACGGACAAGGAGGACGTCAGAACTTCAATGGACTTTCTGGACCTTCTGGACCACGTCAAAACCAGAATGCCAACCAAGATCAGAGAGGTAATGGCAACCAGCATTCTGGAGCTTCAGGAGCACGTGAGAACTCCAGAAGTCCAATCCGAAATGACCAGCGTTTCAATCAACGTTCCAATCAAGATCAAGGATCGTATGGACCCCCATCTAGAGGCCCAGGACCACGTCAAGACTCCCCAAGTCCAATGAGAAACGGGCAAGGAGGACGTCAAAACTTCAATGGACCTCCTGCGCCCACTGGATCTCGTTCGAACTTCGGAAGCCCACCACGTCAGAATCAGCGTCCCAATCAAGATCAGTCGCACAACAGAGGACCAACTTGGGGTCAGCTTGTCCGTCAGAACTCCAGAAACTCGCTCCATCATGACCAAGAAGGACGTCAACAATTCAATGGACCTCCTGCACCTTCTGGACCACCTCAGAATCAGAACGTCAACCAAGATCAGAGATCGTATGGACCCCCGTCTAGAGGCCCAGGAGCACGTCAAAGTTCTCCGAGCCCAATCCGCAATGATCACGGCCGTCAGCAGCACTACAACGGACCACCATCGGTCTCTGGAAATCGTTGGAACTCCAGAAGCCCACCACGTCCGAATGCGAGATTCAACCAAGATCAAGGATCGTATGGAGCCCCGCCTAGAGATCGTCAACCTTCCAGAAGCCCTCCGAGAAGACCCAGAAGCCCTGAGAATCAGAATCAGAATCAATGGGAGAATCGTGAGGATCGTCATGTGAATTGCCCGTGCTCCAAGTGTCCGGATCGCTTCTTTCCTCCATTGCCAGTTCGAGACAACCAGAGAGAAGATCGATTTGAGTCCAACAATCGCCAACGTTCCTATTCCCCGGAAAATCGCTATCAATGGGAGCTTTTGGAGCGTATTCGTCGCTTAGAAAACGAACTCATCCGTAAACAGGACCGTCCTATGGATCGCTATCCAGATGAAGAAAGAGATCGTCGTCCAGAAAGTCGTCATTCGAATGATCTTCCTATGAATCGTCGTTCGCAAGATTTCACCCGTGGCCAAGAGGATCGTCGCTCAGTTCGTGGTTCTGTCTGCGAGTCGATGGGTTTCGGCGGGGATCGTCGTCAGCAAGATCCCCAGCGTCCAGAAAACCACCTGCAGAATCGTCGAGAGGAGAATCGAAACCCGGAAAACCGTCGTGGAGCTCCCCGTCAGAACCAGCCTCCCATCAAGTAAGTATGCAAGCCTCATTTTTTGTGGCATCCGAAGGTTCGAAAAATTCGGAGTTTGAGGGCTCATTTAGATAGGTTCCTGGTTTTTCCCAAAGGATCCAAATAATGCAATAGGTAGATCTAAACGTATACAATTGATCCTAAACCAAATCTCAAAATTTCCAACAAAAAAAAATTTTTTTTGAAAATTTTTTTTGAAAAAAAATTTCAAAAAAAATAACTTCATCCCAATCATCACTTTTCAGGGCATTCAATTTTGGAGAGGCTCACGTGAAAATTAGTGAGATGCTAATCGACACCACCACCATCCTCTCCGATGTCTTTAACGATCGTAAGTTTTCGAAAAAAAATTTTTTAGAATTCTTAAAATTTTTTTAATTTTTAGTGTTCCACCTCATCAACAGCAGAGCCGTCAGTGAGGCCTGCTGGGCTGCCGGATACAAGAACTCCAAGCTCAACGACGTCACGGAGTACCTGTGCAAAGCCAAAGAAGAAAAACCCAAAATGGTATTTTACAAAGAAGTTTTGGACACACTGCGTCAAGTGCTGCGGGACGAGAAAGACTCGAAAACCGTCGTTATCTGGAGTAAGTCATTTTTTAACCCTTTATATCTTGAGAATCGTGAGAGATATTGAAAAGTTGTCAACTACAAAAATGATCCTCATTTTTCGCTCTACAAATTTTTAGTTGACAATTTTTTGGTATCTTTCTTAGTTTTTGAGTTACAGTGAAAAACATCACGGTGATCACAAAAAATCGATTTTCGGTGTTTTCTAAAATCTGGATTAATTTTTTTTTGATTAAAAATGTTTTTTTTTTAAATAAATACAGATAGAAAAAAATTTGAAGCCTAAAAATATTCAATTTGAGGCAAATTATGGAGTTTTTCATTTTAAAAAACATTAAAAAAAATTCTTTTTAGATTTCACAATTTTTTGTGAAAATTTATTTTCAAAACTAGGTTTCTGGTCAAATTGACAATTTTTAGGCTTCAAATTTTTTTCTTCTTTTTGATTTCAAAAACACCGAAAAACCGATTTCAATTGTAGCATCTCACTCAAAAAAATTGAAATAAAAATCTGAAATTTTTAAATTTTTTTTCCAGCGGAACGCATTGTCTACTACGCCTCCGAATGAGCAAAACTTCCCTGATTATCTTATTTTTCTATTTTTTTCCTCTCAAAAATTGTTATTTTAATCCGAAACTTCCCAAATTTTTTTGTTAATTTTTTTGAATTTTTCCTCTAATTTTTCCCGTTCTTCTGCCCTTTTCCCCGTTTCCTCCAATCTCTCTCCCGCATTTTTCCTTTTTTTGCCAAATAAATTTTCTTGCTTTTCTGATCTAATCTGCCACGTCAACACCCTTTTCAAATCTCTTTGAAGTCCCCGAAATGGGCTCATTCAGTAAGCTTGAGCCTCATTCAAAAGAAAAAACCTTTTAGGATCGTACAGCACATTTCGTTTTTTATGTGGGTTTTAGGGACCGCCCATTTTTCTAATTTAGTGAAAGATGGAGGTCTTATTCAAGTGTTTGAAAAATTTTTGAAGCATTTTACAGTGCTCAACATGCTCCTTTTATCCCTGTTTTTTTTTGAAAAACCGTCCTGAAAAAATACAAAAATTTTGAATTTTTTCCCTAATTTTTTAGAAATTTTTTTTGAAAATTTTGAAAATTTCTAAATTTTTTAAAACAATTTTTTACAACACCTAAAGCCTCTGTAGTAACATTACAATAGTCTTTTAGCCAAAAACATCTTGAAAAACCAAAAAAATGAGTCATAATTTTCATTTTAGACATACGCCTAGAGGGGCCTTGTGTACTTGACCTTGTCTACCAAAAAAAAAAATTTTTTGTTGAAATAACATTAAATATGACTTTTTCTTGATGTTTAGGGTTAAATAAGGGGTTTTCGATGCTTCTCTAATTTTTTCTAGAAGTCAGAATAATTTTCTGAAAGAAGTAAAAGAAAGCATTACCACTTCTATCATTTTGTGAAATTTCGAAATTTTTGAAACAGAATATTTTCTTTAATTTTTCATTTTATTCTAAACTTTTTCAGACAAAAACAAAACTCATTCAAAGCCCGTTTTCCATCCAAAATCTTTTTTAAAACGACAATTTGAGTGCCTCAAAAATCACATAAAATTTATGTTCTCCTTGTTGCTCCTAGCAACATGTTTCCTCGTTTTCCTCCTTTTTTCATGTTTCAAATTGTTGTTTTAGCATTTGAATCTGTTCAAATTGTAAGAAAAAAATGCTGACATTGTTCAAAAAGTGAGTCAAAAAACTGCAGGGCACTGTAATCCTAAAAATTTTGCATATTTTTCAAACAATTGGAACTTTTTTGTTTTTAACGCAAAAAATGAGATGAACATAGCATTAGATAGAAAATTTTGTGCTCTACAACTTTGTAGTTGACCACTTTTTGATATCTTTTACAGTAATTACAGAAAAATTTGAAATGCGCAAGCCACACGCGCCACATCCATCTTGGCGCGACTCGGATGTGTGCCCGCGAATTTTGAATTTTTCTGGGATTACTGTAGCAAATTTTACAAAACTGTCAACTATGAACTTGTAGAGCATAAAATTGTCTATTTTTTACATGTATTTTCTCATTTTTAACACCAAAACTGAATTTTCTAGAGTCTTTCTCGCCCCAGACAGTGGTGTCCTAACTCAACTTCCATTGACCCAAACTCCATCACAGATTGTCACGGTAAAAAATGTTTTCTCCCAATTTTTAATTTTTTGAACATTTCAGTTTACCCACATAGTCGTGGCCTTTGCTCTGTATTTTATTCAACTGCAATATGAACTTTTTGGAGTTCATGCCATTGCTGAAATCTCCATTTGGTTGTTGGTAACTGCTAATTCGATGGTTTGCCTTTTTGGAAGTTGTCGTGGATTTGATAGAGTCACTATTTTGGTGAGTAGACATTGTATAAGACTACAGTAACCCTTCTAGTAGTCAAAAAACCAAAAACCTTTGATTTTAGGAACTGTTTATCGCCGCTTTCATCTCCTTCTACTACCACATGCATTACAATATCCCTGTTATTTTTGTCATGCGTAAGTTGCTGAGTTTTGGGTTTAAAAATATGAAAAACATACCAATAAATAGACAATTTTACGCTCTACAATTTTGTTTTTGACCACTTTTTGCTAGCTCTCTTAGTTTTTGAGGAAAAATTGAAAAACCCACTACTAAAAAAAAATTTTTTTTGGAAAAAGTCAATTTTTCAAACTCTTTTTTCTCAGCCCCCAATAAAGTTATCTCAAAACAGTCAACTAGTAAAACATAGCCCAAATTGTCCTCTATCGATTGATATAAACCATTTTTTAGTATATCAAACCTATCTCCGATACGAGGCAAGTTTCGGTGAGAACTTCATCGAGGATCCGGATATGGATGATGTGTTTCATGAGGAGCATCCGGATAATTGGAGGAATTGGATGCGTGTTGGGGGCGCTGATGAGGATTGAAAGTGATAATTTGATGAGTAATAATTGCTGCTTTTTGACCTTCTTGAGCCAAGAGAAAAATTTTTTAAAAATCGAAAAAAAAATTTTTTTTTTCGATTTTTGAAATTTTTTTCGCAATTTTTCAAAAATTTCTAAAAAGTTCCAGAAAATTTCTGATACCTTGATTATTGAGATTTCAATTTTTATGATTTTGGAAGATTAAAAATTCTCTATAAATTCCTAAAAAACCCTCCATTTAAAAAAAAATTTCCAAATTTTTTCGATTTTTTTTGCACATTTCTGAATTATTTTTTCAAAATTCTAAAAAATTCCAGAACATTCCTAATACCCGGAGTATTGATTTCCTGACTTTCAAATCTTGAAAATCTCCAAAATCCCCATAAAAACCTCCATTTTATGAAAAAATTTTTTCGAAATTTTTTCGATTATTTTGCACTTTTTTTTTGAAAATTCTAAACAATTTCAGAATTTTTTTGCTACATTGATTTTTGATTTCCTATTTTTTTCATCCTCAAAAATTGAAAATGCTTTAAAAAATTCCCATAAAAATCTCCATTTTCCTTGAAAAAATTTTTGAAATTTTTTGGAAATTTTTTTTGCACATTTTTTTAAAAAATTTTTTTTGTCCATTTCCAGAATTCCATGATTGTCTTGCGGCATAGATTTTTTTTTCAATTTTTCTGATCCTCAAAAATCAAAAATGCTTTGAAAACCCTCATAAACCCGGCCATAAAAAAAATAATTTTTTTTCGAAATTTTTTTACATTTTTGAAATTTTTTTTTCAAAATTTGAAAAAATTCCAGAACATTCCTGATTTCTTGTTTATTGATCTCCAATTCTTCTTGACTCCAAAAATCAAAAATCCCCCATAAACCCGCCATTTTCCATGTGCTCTCTTTCCATTTCTCATAACCAATAAACCGAACTGCTCAAAACTCAAAATCTCAAAGTTCCTCTTCTCAAAAAACCCTTCCAAAACATTCAAAACACTCGGTGATGACGGAAAGGTCTTGGAAATAGTGTTAGAGGAACAAGAGGGTCTTGGGACCACATGTTTCGTGAACTTTGACTAGGTCCTGGATTCAGGAAAAGAGAAAAAAAAACAGGAGAAAGGAAGAGAAAGAACGGATAGAAGATGGGACCGCCCGGGATGAGGAAAAAGGGGGCGGGGCTTTGGAGGGGAGCAGGAAAAGAGGATTCAGTCACTCACAAAGAGATCCTGGTGGCTGCTGCGAAGGATGAGCTTCTTCAAAGAGAAGGTAAGCGATGGAAGGGTTACTGTAGGTACTAGAAGGTCTTGGATTTTTTTTTTTTTTTAGAAGGGTTTTGTATTTTTTTAAAAATTGTTAGAACTATAGGGAGTTTTTCTAAAAATTCTAGACCCAATTTAAAAAATTCAAAAATTTTTTTAGCATTTTTAGGATTTTTAAAAAAAATTTCCAAGATTACTGTAGGTGTCAGATGGTCTTTGATTTTTTTTTTGAAAAATTTATGAAGCTTTAAAACTTTTTTGGGAGTATAGAAACTTTTTATAAAGGCTCTGAAGCTAATACATAAAATCCAAGACATTTTTTAGCACTTTTAGGATTTTTAAAAAAATTTCCAGGGTTACTGTAGGGACCTTGAATTTTTTTTTTGAAAAGTTCTAAAATTTTCAAAAAATCATTAAGATTATAAGAACCTTTTCTAGAGGTTCTAGACCTAATCTACAAAGCCTAATAAAAATGTAAAAAAAATTCCAGAATTTTTTTCATTTTTTCCAACCAGAAAAAAGTAGAAAAAAAATTTTTTCAATTTTTTTCAGAATTTTTGAAAATTTGCAGCCCCTCCTCCATCTCCCATCTCCTCGATTCTTCATCATAATCTACTGTCTGACCAGTATCATCCTCGATTTTTACTTCAAATACTCTCCGGACCTTCCTTTGTGTCATTTGTTCACTGGAACGAGTCCAGCATTGGAAGTTGCGGTTATTGTGGCAGTGTTGGTTGGAGGATACACTAGGAGATACAACAAGATTGCGTATTATTTTTGTGTGAGTTTGAAAAAAAAAGTTTTTTCGGTTTCAAGATTTTTTTTGAAAATTATGATGGAATGAAAATAACTCAAAATTTAAAAAAAAGGTCTTATAATTTTTTAGACGCCGGATTTTTTTTGCTAATCGGTAAACAATGGAAGAAAAAGATAATCAAACCATGATGGGATTGATTTTTACACATTTCAAAAAAAATTTGTGAAAAATTTGAAACGAAATTTTTTTTCAAAAATTGCAAAAAATCTGTATCGAGAAGTACAATAACCATTTTTTCGGTTTCAAAAAATTTTAGAAATTTTGAAACAGAACTTGTTCACTAATTCAAGGGTTTTCTGCAAAACTTCAAAAAATTATTAAAAAAATCAAATATCTCTGATTTTCCGGGCCATTCTGGATTACTGTAAAAACATCTATCAATTTTTTTGAATGAAGGTTTGCCAGTTCCATTACTCCATTCATGAAAGCTCACAATTTAGAAAAAATTGCAACTGAAAATTTTCAATTTTTTCGGTTTCAAAATTTTTTTAAAAATTTGGAACAAAAACTTGCTTCTAATGATTTTTGTACTTTGCACATCAAACAAAAACCAAAAGGAAATATTGAATTTTCGTAGAAATTACTGTAGCAAAAAATTGAAACCGAAATTTTTTTCAATTTTTCGGTTTCAAAAATTTTTTTAAATTGGAACAAAAACTGTTTTTTCAGTTTGATGTCTGCATGCACTAGAAATTGAAATTCGGTTAAAATTACAATACAGAAAAAACCTTCTATTACTTCATTCATGGGACCTTCTTGTTTGAAAAAAAATAAAACCGAAAAAAAAATTTTTTTTTCAAAAATTTTTTTTCTTGAAATTTTTATATTACAAAAATTCCCTTTTCAGACTTTTGACGTGATCCTTGGCTTCATCTGTCTTCTAACCCTCCCGGTCATTTCTACTGCTGAAAATGCCACTGGCCATCACCTCCACCTTCCCCTGGTTTCCACGTTCCATTCTACATGGGAATACCATGTAACTTCTCCGGAAGATCTTCTCTACGTTACCATCATGTTTGGCTTCTTTTCGACCTTCCTGATCCTTCTTTTCTTGTGCTGTAAGTTTTTGAAAAAATCCGAAAAAAATTTTCAAAAAAAAAAATTTTTTTTTTAATTTTTTCCAAATTTCAAATTTTTTTTTTAAATTCATTTTTTCAGTGGACCTCCTGAAACTGATGTTGCTCATCAGAATCTGTCGTCAAGACCAGAAAATGACGGATAAGATCAATGTGGAGGCTCAGAATCCTGAAATTCTCAAGTTCTAAACACTTCGATCCGGGTTTTTTCATTTTTTGTTCATTTTTCTTGTTGTGAATTTTTAATTTATTTTTGAAATTTAAAATTGAAAATTCACATGCTCTCTTGTCAAATTCTTAGTGTGCTCTTTTTTGATAACTTTTTTCTTGGCGGAAATAAAAGTTGTCTTCAATTTTTTTTTTGAAATTTTAAAATTTTTTTAAAAAATTGGTCATTTTTTTAAAAAATCGTAGAAAAATTCATTTTGCCTTAACAAAAAAGTTGAAAATAGCAGTAAATAGATAATTTTCAGCTCTATAACTTTGCAGTTGACAACTTTCCGATATCTTTTACCGAAACCCCAGGAAAATTTAAAATGCGCGCACCACTTTTAAAAAAATGGTGCCAACAAGGGGTTCGCGCGCTTTTGAATTTTCCTAGGATTACTGTAGGAGATATTGAAAAATGGTCAACTAGTGAAATAATCTACAAAAAATTTCCTATTTTATATCACGTTTATCAGAATTTTTTGTTAACGACGAACAACAAACTGATCTTCCAAAAATCTCAACAATTTCTGTTTCACTTTTGAAACAGTAATTTCAGAATTTTCAAGAATCCAGTCCAGTACATCCGGTTGGAATTCAAATGCTTTTTTGTCAAGTTTCTAGTGGGTTTTTTTTTCGCTTCTCGTTTTTTCTTGAAAACTTTTATCTTGGTGAAAATAAAAGTTGTCTTCAATTTTTTTTGAAATTTTTTAAAATTTTTTAAAAATTGGTCATTTTTTAAAAAATCGTAGAAAAATTCATTTTGCCTTAACAAAAAAGTTAAAAATAGCCGTAAATAGATAATTTTTAGCTCTACAACATTGTAGTTGACAACTTTCTGATATCTCCTACCGTAACCTTAGAAAAATTGAAAACGCGCGCCGCTTTTCAACAGAGGCGTCAACAAGGGGTGCCCACGGTTTTTGAATTTTCCTAGGGTTACTGTAGGAGATATTGAAAAATGGTCAACTACAAAAATAATCTACAGAAAATTTTCTATTTAATACAATATTTTTTCAAATATTCTTGTCACAAAGATTGAAGAACTAATTTTCCAAAAATCCAAAAAATTTCTGTTTCACTTTTGAAACAGTAAAATTTCCATTTTTCAGATTTCAATTCCTGGTCTGTTTTTTCTCTGAATTCACATGTTCCTCACATGCTCTTTCTCCCCAAAACCTATAATCTTTATCTCTCTTCTCCCAGAACCGAAAAGAGAAAAAAATGAGGACCTCGGGACCACTTATTACACCTTCTTTTATCCCTATCCCTTTTTTTAAAATGACTCACGAGATCTGGTGTTGGCTCTGGCATTTTCTCCAGTTGCGTGCGGAACTAAAAGAACATTTAGAACATCACATGACACAGTTTACAATGAAGGGAAAATGAAAGAGAGCTGTTCATAAAACAACTTGGAAGGGAAATTGGGCAGAAAAATTGAAAATTTTATTATTCCAAAAAATGAAATTTTTTTGAGACAAAAATGAATGTGAACTATGTATGACAAATTTGCGTTTAATTGTGACCAATTTTCAATAGAAAAAATGGAACAACTAAACTGCAAAAGTTGCTAAAGCCTGAAGCAATCTTGCGTAGTGAAAGTGAAAATTACTGTTTCAATTATGAAACAGAAATTTTTTCAAACTATCAAAATTAGTGATCCGGTGTAAAACGATGGTTCAAAAAACTGATATGCAAATTCAAAATCCGATTTCTTTTGAAAAAAATATTTGTTTTATCCAAAAAAAAGAGCATAGTTGAAAAGCACTAAAAGAAGCGGTAGCGCACTCATAAATTTTTTTAAAAGTTAGTTAGAAAATTGAAACAGTAAACATTAATTTTTAAAAAGCTACTGGAAATAAAATTAAAACAGTTCTAAACCTGAAAAAATCATGCTGAAAATCTGAAATTTTATCATTTTTTCCCTTGTGGCAACAATTGCTTGATTCTCAAAACATTACTGTTTCAGTTTTGAAACAGACTTTTTTTTCAGATTTTCCAAACTATTCGTGACAAAGAATTCATTGTACAAAAACAGAGAATCATCAATAATATTACGTTGTATTGTTTTTTTTTTCTGTTTTTTTTCTGTTTTTTTTCTTTCTCGACAAACGCTTGATTTTTTTAAAAAACTACTGTTCCAACTTTGAAACAGAAACAATTAAATCAGGTACAATTCAATTATTTGAAAAAAAAAAATCCCTGTTTCAAAAAAAAATAAAAAAATACTCTGATTTTCTAAAACTTCGATTCGCGATGGAAAAACAATTTTTCACTTTTTTTGAAAAATTACTGTTCCACCTATGAAACAGAAATGTTTTTCGACTTTCGAACATATTGATATTAGGAAATCAGAATGTTCTTTATTTTCCAACTATATTTACTTCTAAACATGCTAAAAATGTTTATTACAAAAATGAAACAGGTTAACCAAAATTTTTTTTGAGAAATTTTCTAGTTTTTTTTTATTGAAAAGTAGTTAGTCATAATGAACACTTGATTTTTTAAAAATTACTGTTACAACTCTGAAACAGAAAAAATTTAAATCAGATGCAATTTATTAGTTCGCAATTACCGTTACATTGCTTTAAAAATCCATGTTTCAAAAAATTTTTTAAAATACTCTGATTTTCTAAAACTTCAATCATTCCATTTTGGCGCATGAGAACAATTCTAAAAAATATTCTAGAATTCTAAATGGTCATTCTCCTTCATTTTCTCCTTTTCCAACTTTCTTTGTAGGATTTTTTAAAATCCCTGTTTCAAAAAAAAAATTTCAAAAATCTTTGATTTTCTAAAACTTCAATCACTCCATTTTGACTGATAAAAAAATTCCTGCTAATTTCAAAAATCTGCAATCTAAAGTTCCAAATGGTCCCTCTCTTCCAATTTCCCCCTCCTAATTTTCCAATTTCCAAATATCCTTGCCCTACAAAGAGGTGATCAAGCAAGCAGATTCCTCTCGCCTATTCTGTCTGTTTTCTATTCAATTCCAAGACCGTTACAAGGCATCCCAAGACACCTACATTAAAAGAAGAGACGCAGACGGATGTCTGACCGCATTCTTCCATATCAGTTGGCTAATACGAGTTCCCTTGTTGGACAAGAAGAAGAGGGGTTTTTCCATTTCAGGACACACATTTTGGGGGTCAAGGACGGGAAACGAAGGGGAGAGGGATGGAGGAGAGATAGGGGAGTTGGTGCACTTTTGGAAAAAGGTTAGAGAACCTTGAAAAATCGTCTGGAATTTTTTAGGAAATTTGTGAAAAATTTAGAAATTTTTCAAATCCTTCAGAAACCTTTTTCTAAAATTTCAAAAGACCTGGAAAATTTTTAAAGGCAGTTTTGACATTTTTTTTTTAAACTTTAAAAAATCAAGAACCCCTCAAAACCTTCAAAACAAAAAAAAATTTCAAAAAAAAAATTTATTTTTTCGAAAAATTGTGAAAAAATCATTTTTGCTTCAAGAAATTGAAACAACATACCAATAAATAGATAATTTTAAGCTCTACAACTTTGTAGTACACAACTTTTGGATATCTTCTACCGTAATCCCAGAAAAAAATTCAAAACACGCGCGCCCTTTTGAAAAAATGGCGCCAACTGGGAGTGCGCGCGCTTTTTGAATTTTCCTAGGGTTACTGTAAGCGATATTAAAAAACGGTTAACTAATAAAATGATCTACAGAAAATTTCCTATTTCATGATTTGTCTATTATTTTTTTGCAATTAAAATCCAAGAAAATCGAATTTTCCAAAAATAAAGATCTAAAAATTTCTGTTTCACTGTTGATACAGTACTTTCTGATTTTTTCAAGTTCAGTCCTGTGCATCCTGTTGGTATTTATATAATTTTCTATATTACAAAGAATTCCAGGAGCATTTTTACTATGTTTTATCCACGAAAATCCATTGAAAAAAAATTTCAAAAATCCCAAAAATTTCATTTTTTTTTCCAAACCCATATCTCACTCTCCTAAAACAACCGATAAATCCTTCCGAGTCCTCGCAGCTATCTGATGTTGCCCATCTGACCTCATAAAACGGTTACGCAATAACCGAACACTCACATCATCCCTCTCCCCCAATCGCATCCAACTGCGGTTGACTTCCGCAGAGGAAAAAAGAAAAAAAAAGAAAAAGTTCACGGCGGAACGAACTGAACTTTTTGTTTTTTCGCGATCGAAATTACCGATTAATTCGATTTGCGGAAGAAGAGGAGAACCGTAACCTAGTATTTAGAGGGTTTTGATAAATTACACGATTTATGGGGAAAAAATGAGGAAGTGGCCTAGATGAGGTCGGAAACAGCAGAGGAGGTTTTTGAAAGCCCAAAAAAAAAATTCTAAATACTCTGGAAATTTTCAAAAAAAATTTCAGAATTTTTGGAAAATCCCAGAAAATTTTTAAAAAATTTTTTGGGCCGTTATGAGAGGTTTCTCCTGATTTTGAAAAGTTCCAAAAATTGAAAGCATATTTTTAAAAATTTTCCTGTTTCGAATTCGAAAAGTAGCACCAAAGGTGCAACAATTAATATTGATTCTTCGATATACAAAAAACAATAAAAACACTGAAAAATGTTTGGGCCGTGTGGAAATTTTTAGAAAATTAAAATTTGGCAGGAAAAAATAAAAAATAAAAAAAAACCAAACAATTTTTTTTTTCGGTTTCTCAAGAATTTTTAGAAAATAAATTTCGATTAGATCTTCTAAATTTGAAAATTTGAAAATTTCCCTGTTTCAAATTTTTCAAAAAAAATTCCAAGGGTACAAAAACAGGTACTGATCATCAAGAACCATCAGAAAAATTCCAAAAAATTCATTACAAATATTTAAAAAAGCAAAAAAAAGATGAACCATCTGGAAAATTTTAAAAAAATCAAAAGTTAACAGGAAGAAAATTGGAAAACCCAAAAAATTTCGGTTTCTCAGGATTTTTAGAGAATCTAAATTTTACCATTCATTGCTGTGAATTTGTGGATAAATCCTTTATTCAAAAAAAAATCCACCGATAAAATACATTGAAATAAAATAAAAACAAAAAAATAATTGACCCATCTGGAAAATTTCAAAAAATCAAGAAAAAACCCAAAATTTTTTTTCGGTTTCACATGAATTTTTCAAAAATCTAAATTTGCTCAATTATCGCTACAATCCAGACAAATCCTCCGTTCCAAAATTCCCTTCTAAACAGCAAAAATTAGAAATTTTCATTAGTCACTTTTCATGTCTTTTTTCCCGATTGATATGTAACTATTTGACCTTTTCTACCCAACATAAACCTCCTCTAAACCCCTTTTCTAACCTTCACACCTCACTGCCACGTCATAATCCCTTTCCCTCCTTTTCGGGATCCCTTTCCCATCAAAGACACACCGTCTTGTCATAAACCGTCTTCCCGAAGAAATGACCTTTGCTTTGCTAAGGTCCCCCGACTAAACGGGGGGTTCAAGGAAAAGGTGATCAAGCGTGTCAATCTCGACCGTTCTCCCCCTCTTTTTATTCCCGCAAAATCCAATTATCCTCGCTCGCAAACTTTTGGCGCGAGGTCCTCTCTGCTGCGCCATGAGGTTTATAATGAAACCGAAATTGAGAAAAGGAGGAGGAGGAGGGCAAAAAGGATTTATGGGAATGAATGCGGGGATTAATTAGTGAGAGAAATAGATGAATGACCGTAACTAACCTACTGACCAGACTTTTAGACGCGGGGAGAGAGGGGGGAGACAGTTTCCGCTCTCATGGGATCTTTGAAGGCGCAGGGTTACTGTAGGAAAAATGCTACAAACATGAAATTGGCATTGAAAAATAGAAAATTCTTTGTAGATTGATTCACACAAAACCGTTTTTAGATATCTTTCACCGTAATTGCAGAAAAAATCAAAAAAAGCGACAGCCACTTTACAGATTTTCCAGCATATGGACGAGAGTATTTGAAGACGCAGGGTTACAGTAGGAGATATGCTAAAAATATAAAATTAGCTTTGAAAAACAGAAAATTGCCTGTAGTTTCATTCACAAAAAACCGCTTCTTGATAACTTTCACCGGAAACCCAGAGAAAATCGAAGAATGACTGCCGTTTTTCAGATCTATCTTCCTTTGGGTACAAGATCTTTGAAGACACAGGATTACTGTAGAAAAAAATGCTAAAAACATAAAATTGGTCTTGAAAAATGAGGAATTGTCTGTGAATAATTTTATATTGCGCTGCTGTTTGACATCTGCTTCCAAAATCTCAGGAAAAATCAAAAAGTAACATCTATTTTTTGGCTCTTCCTCTGGTGGCGCTAGCCTCTAGATTTTTGTTCATAACTCCAGAATCGTAAAAGATAGCAAAAAATTGTCTACTAACAAGATAAAGTTCATGTTATCAGCCACATTTTCCTAGTTGATAGTTTTTTGATATTCTAATGGTTTTTTTGTTATGCTCCAACAATTCCATTCTACATAGTACTTTCTTCCAAAATGAAACATGAAATTAAGCAATTTTGAAACAGTGAATGTCTCAATTTCAATTTTGAAATTCCCACTCTCCAAGTCTCCCCAAAGCTTTCCCATCTCTCATTACCCTCTCCCCCAGGTGTTTGACCCCTGTCATGATCCTCCTGACATGTCAATGAGTCCCCTTTCCCTTTCAGATTAGCATCTCCCCTGATGATGACGTGGCTTGTACCAACTACATTTCAGAAGAAGTAAAGGGTCGAGTGAAGGCCGCCGACGGACCAGACTAGCCGTCGTTTTGTCTGTCAATCGGATAGGAACGGAAAGATATTATGAATGAGGCAAAAGGCAGATCAAGCGGTAGATAGAGAGAAGGAGGGATTGATGAGGGGGAGATGAGGTAGGCTTACTGTTCAGGGTTGATTGGGAAGGGAGGACTTTTTTAAAATAACATCTTCTTTTAGAAAAAATTTCACTGTTTCAATTTTGCTTCAAATTTCTAAATTTTTCAAAGTTGTTCGATGCGTTGGATGATGCCGTAGCAAATTCTTAAGAGCCTTTTTTCTATGCTATAATTAGAGTTCGAAAAAAGTTGTCAACTACCAAGATAAAGCCCGTATTTTGAATTTTATTTTGTTAGTTAACACCTTTTTACTATCTTTTATCAAAAATTTAAAAATTGTGAGTTTCCGTAAGCCAGCCGCAAAGTCAGATGTGTTGCGGCACTGTACCTAGTTTTGTAACCGTTATAACTTTGGAACCATTGCAGATATCAAAAGTTGTCAATTACAAAAATGTAGCCCACATTCTGCACTACAATTTATTAGTTAGCATCTTTTTGCCATCTTCTATCAGAAATTTAGAAATTGTGAGTTTCCGGAAGCCAGCCTCAAAGTTAGAGCTATTGTGGCACTGAACCTTTTTTTGCAGCCGTCATAACTCTGAAACAGTAAAAGATATTGAAAAACTGTCAACTACAAAAATACAGCTCAAAATCTTTACTACAATTCATCAGTTAACAACTTTTTTCTATCTCTTCTCAAAAATTTGAAAATTGAGATTCTGGAAAGCAGTTGTATCCTTCTTGTCAATACCACCTCATTTACAGTAAACTTTGAAACCTTCATTCTCTCAAACGGTAGAAGATATTAAAAAGTTGACAACTACAAAAATATAGCACGTTTTCCAAACTTTATTCCATTAGTTGACAACTTTTTACCATAATTTTTTAGAAAACTAGAAATTCAACATTTCGAACATGTGCAGCGTTCTTATTACCGCTGTTCAGTTCATTTTGAAGCCCTCAAACTTTGAAACCGTAAAAATAATGCCTATTATTTTTTGCATCACCTTATAATTTCCCATAATCTAAAACAACAAACATTACTATGCCACCCCGTTTCAAACCGTATCTAATCATCTTTCCCCATCATGTCCTACTTTTAATTAACCTAGACCTACTAATTCTTTTTTCTCTTCTTTTCGATCCAAAACATTTTCCGTTTCCCTATGACACATCCTCTCATCCATCTAGTGCACTGGTATATTGGTATTGCGAAGAAGGGGGGCGTGGCCTTCTCGGGGGGGCAAAGAAAGGAACCGTCCTTGACCAGCTAAGTATTGCGCATGTTCTACCCCTAGCCTCTGAGGGGGGAGGCATATCTTTGGATGGCTTCGGGCTAACCTCCTTACCTATCTTGTGGTAGTAACCTAGTTTCCATCTCTCTGTTTTTTTGCTGTTCTGTTTTTTCCTCATTTTCCTCATTTCCCTCCGCCCCTATTCTGTTTCCTTTTACGGTCGAGGGGCGAGTCATTTCTAATTGGAAGAGAAGAGAATTCGGTTCCGAGGTTTCGAGACTCATTCATTAGTTTCGATTCGTGCAGAGAATCCGGAGGGATCTTCCCGCATTCTTATTCTTTCCTTATTTAGGTCTAGGCTACTATTTGGACCTTTTTAAAGGCTCTGAGAACCAAAGGAATTTTTCGAATTTTTTTCTGTGAGGTTCTCAAGGTTTCTGGACTTTGGATTTTGATGCTTGGGATCTTCTGGAATTTCCTAGGGGGTTTCTAAGGTTTTCTAGAATTTTTTGGACCTTTTTATTAGCTTATTAAGCAAACTTTCAAACCTCTAGTATTTTTTTCAAAAAAATTTTTTTTGAACTCTAAAACTTCAGAATCTCCAACTAGGAAAGTCCGTTATTTTTTCAAATATTTTTAAAGCTTATTTGCACTTTTTTACATGGTAATAGATAGATCTTCACGCGTTGATTACAAATCTGCATTTTATTTTTGCAAAAATCATTTTTAAAAAATTTTTGGACCCTCAAAGTCTCGAACGATTTTTGGCCCAAAATCCGATGTTTGAGGATCCATTTGAAGGGGTTTCTGGTGGTTTCTAGAAGATCTGAATAGTGTTAAAAATAGCGCTAAACATCTACTATCAAACCAAATAATTTTCAAAAAAAAAATTCTGGAAAAAAATTTTTTCAAAAAAAAATTTTTTTTTTTAAAGTTGGAAAAAAAATTTTATGAATTTTTTTTTTGGCAGAATTTTTTAAGAAATTTAACAGGTTTGATAGTAGATGCTTAAATCTGTTTTTAACACTACTTGGATCTTCTAGAAACCACCAGAAACCCCTTCAAATAGGTCCTCAAACATCGGATTTTGGGCTTTTTTGAGACAGACTTTGACGGCTCAAAAGTGCTCTTAGAAAGCAAAAATAGCAAAAATAGAGTGCAGATTTGAAATCAGCGTGTCAAAATCTATCTAAAACAATCTGAAAGTAAACAAAAAAGCTTGAAAAAAAATTTGAAAAAATCGGATTTTTCTGGTCATTTTTACTGTAACGAACATCTGGATTTGAGAGTTTTTCTGGTTCAAAAAAAGGTCCCGGAATTTTTTTTTCAGCATTGTTTTGACATTCTACATCTTTTTGAACCCTCTTCTCTCTAATCCAAACAATTTTCCCCATTTAAAACACAAAAAACCGTCACGACGACACCAACCCCCTTGCACACCTCCTAAGCGCTTCCGTTCGTTCCGCACCTTTCCCGTTCAAAACACTTGAGAATTCAAGGATATTCGTTTCTCTGTATTATCCACGGACTACACTGCTTAATGGGGTTATGGTGACAGGAAACTGTGCAGGAGGAAAGGAAAGAAAGGCAAATATTGCAGAAAGGGTAGCAAATCTTGATCCGATACATAGTTGGTGGTTCAAAACACAGAATGTTTTGGAGGGTTTAGGGGGTCCAAAGGGGGTTTTTAGACCTTCCTGAAACCTTTGAATTCTTTTAATTTTGATCCTTTACTCCCCAAATTCTGATTCACCAAAAAATCGTGTTTCTTGTCTTCTTGTCTAACCTACATTTTTTGCCCTTACAAGTACAAGACACCCTATCTCTCCGATTTCTCCGTTTTTTCAATTCGTTTCTCTCAAAGTCACACTCCTCTTTTTTACCTACTGATTGATAGACCTAATTTCACCGGAAAATTAAATCCAATATTTTTAGAAAAATTTTGAAAATTTGAAAAAATATAAAAATTTGGAAATTTTCAGGAATGTCGACGAGGAGCCGGGGCTCGGGCTCCTGGCTATTAGCCTCAATGGTGATACTTTCCCTGTGCAGAGGTGGGTTTTAAAAATTGGAAAAATACGACGAAGCATTAATTTTTAATTTTTCTAAAAAATTAAAAAATTTTTTTTGAAAGTGAAAAAAAAATTGAATTTTTTTTTCAAGTTTTGATTTTTACTGATGGTGATATTTTTCGTGCAGAAGTGCGTTTATAACATTGAAAAATTGCTAAAAATTCGAAAAAGGTACGAGAGATTCAGTAATCTGAGATTTTCGGAAAAATTTTTCAAAAAATTTTTGAAACTGAAAAAATTTTCGAAGTTTTTTTTTCAATTTCTGATTTTTTCTCATGGCGTAATTTTCCGTACAGAGGTAGGTAAAAAACCAAATTATATAAGTAGTATTCGCACAAATCCGATTAGTCTCTAATTTGTAGAAAATTTTGAAAAAAAAATTTTGAAGCTGAAAAAAATTTTTCAACATTTTTTTTCAATTTTTGATTTTTACTCATCAAAATCAAACCGCACGATTTTTCCGGTTTTTTCTGTAATTGACACCTCTGTAATACCCTAATTCTACTTGAATTTCCAAACAAAAAATTTTGAAACTGAAAAAAAATTCCAAACAAAAAAAAATTTCTGAAAATTTTGAAAATTTCGATTTTTACTCATCGAAACCAAACCAAACCAAATTCCCTTTCCATTCTCGCAAACTTTTCCTAACCTAGACACCTTCATAATACCCTAATTACCTGTACTTTCTCATTTCCTTCCACAACTTTTTTTTCTTTCTGTACATGTTCATCTTGGGGTTAGGTAACTTTTCACCCGAGGAGCGCGTCTCGAGAAAACTTTGGAGGTCATCACTGACCCATTTATGACGACGGGAAACAACATGTTTGATTGAATTGACGAGTTGAAAAGAAAAGAAGAAGAAATATTGGGTTTTGTGAACGAGATGTGACCCCGGTGAGAACTTGGTAACTAATCGGAAACAGGGTGATAGTGGAAAAAAAGGGCGAATGAATTGGGGATTTTTCTGTGTAAATTGGAACGCCAGAAAATTTTTTTGAAAAATTATAAAAAATTCAGAAAAAATTTGACAAAATTTTGAAAAATTATACTTTGTCAAAAAAATTTTTCTTCACATTTTTTTTCACAAAAATTTGAGAAAAAAACAGTGAAAATTGGTTTGAATTGATGGTAAAAATTGCTTCAAAATAACTGGGAAAAAAAGCAAAAAAAAAAATTTTTTTTTAATTTTTTTCAAAAAAATTACAGTTTCTTTCCTAATTTTTTTGGCAGCAGAAATTCAAAAAAATTGATAGAAGAAACATTTTGAATAATTAGCAAAAATCCAAAAAGAAAATTGTGTTTTGCCCAAAAAAGAAAGAAAAAAATGCAAAAAAAAAAATTTTTTCTAATTTTTTTCAAAAAAAATCACTGTTTCTTTCCGAATTTTTTGACTTCAGAAGTTGAGAAAGTTTATTGCATAGTCGGTTTTGTATAAAAAATTGCTTTTGAAAAAAATAGAGAAAATTAGAGTTTTGCCCCAAAAAATCGAAAAAAAAATACAAAAAAAAAAATTTTTTTGCATTTTTTTTTTCAAAAATCGAAATTTTTCTCCTGTTTTCATAATTTTTTTTACAAAATTCCCTTCAATTTTCTTATTGAAAAAGAAAACCAAAAACAACATTTCAAAAAATTTTGAAATCAAAAGCCCTTCATTCAAAAATTTTTTTGAAAATTACAAAAAAAATTTTTTTTTTAATTTCCAAATTTTTTTTTCAATTTTCAGGGACCGTTCAAATCGCGAAAAACTTTGTCAACTACTCAACACCAGATCTTCGACCAACGTTTGTCGTCAATTTTGATACCTCTACAGTTATTTGTCAGCACAGGTAAGGCCTCAAAACTACAGTACTCTTTTTTTGAATTCCTTTGAAAAACCTTGATCAGCGAAACTATCTTTGTCTTTTCATGTTTCTATGTATCCATTTTCCTTGACAATTAACACATTCTGTTCTCAAGAATGTCTCGGAAAACATGGGTATCAAAAAGGTGTCATAAAAGGGTAACCTTGGCAGTAGCAATTTCATGGGTGAGTGACTGGTCAAGAGCAAATGTTTCCAAATTTGAATTTGGAACGTTTAGAAGGAAATAGGGTGGCCTTGGTTGTGTTGTAGGGATGAAATTTTAGACCCTGAAAGTCAAAAATCTTGTTTTCAGTTCGGACCCCACCGACCTTCACATCCACAACATGTCTTCTCTTTGTGATGGAAAACAAGATTGTTTTGTGAACCCTGCGATGCACGATGAGGTTTTTCCGTATTGTGGTAAGAATCTACGAGATTTTTAACACCTTTCCATTTGGTTTCAGAGCACAAATGCCAGTCAACATGCTCTGGAAAAGGAGCCTGTCTATACGACGGCTCCAAGCCTCAATGCTACTGCGATTCCGGGTTCTCTGGAGCTGCTTGTGAGCTTCAAGACAAGAACGAGTGCCTCGAACATCCCTGTCATCTAATGGCTCAATGCCAAAACACCCTAGGGTCCTATGAATGTCGGTGTCTCCCGGGGTACCAGGGAAATGGACATGAGTGTTCTGACATTGATGAGTGTGCCGAAAAGATTGGTTCAAGGTGCCCGGAGCATTCTCAATGCATCAATTTGCCGGGGACGTATTATTGTAATTGTACGCAAGGATTTAGTCCAAAGGTTAGTGAAAAGAAACAAAGCAACACAAGCAAAAAAGATCTTCCGTTGCGGGGAATCGAACCCCGGCCTTATGGGTGAGAGCCATAAATCCTAACCACTAGACCACAACGGAGAATGAGAAGTGGGTCGGCAAGTGTAGTCATAAACGCGGTGGCGGCGGCAGCTGCCGGCCGCCGGCTTCGACTACACCAAAGTTTACACTGCGCCATGGTGGCCTAGTGGCGAACATGGCCGCTCGTCACTCGCTAGACCCGAGTTCGAACCCCCACACCCCTAATTCCTTTTTTCTTACCTTGTTTTTCAGGGAAACCAAGGTTCCGGTCTTGACAAGTGCGTAGATATCAATGAATGCGAAACCGGAGCTCATAACTGCGAGAAAAACGAGATCTGCGAGAACACAATTGGGTCATTCAAGTGTGTAACAAAGTGCTCTCCGGGTTACGAGTTGATTAATGGAAAATGCGAAGATGTGAATGAATGTGGATCGGAGAAACTTCACAAATGTGATGTTAGAGCGGAATGCATCAATACAGTGGGTGGTTATGAGTGTGAATGCGAGGAAGGATTCGATGGAGATGGCAAAAATTGTCAACCAAAGTCGTCTTGCCGTAAGAACTCTGGAATCTGTGATAGACACGCGTCTTGTCATGTTGTCCTAGACATCTGTGACTGTAAGACAGGGTACACTGGAGACGGAATCACTTGTCATGGTAAAACATCTGTTTCTAGTCTTGAAAAAAAGTTATTCTTGTGTAGATATTAATGAATGCGACGCTAAGGAGACTCCCTGCTCTGCGGGAGGTCGTTGTTTGAACTTGGATGGCGGTTACGTGTGTTGTAAAGATGGACAGGATGACCAGGCTTGTATTAAAGGTACGGAAAGTGTGAAATTCAGACTCAGGAGGTCGTGGGGAGAGTTTTGATACTAAACACGGCTAGGTTTGGTCGATTTTGAAAATCGGGACCTGGGGGCGGCGGACCCCGAAAAAGGGGGCGGGGCCAAAAACTGAATTGCACCAAACTGAACGAAACTAGGCCAATATGGGTATCAAAACACTCCAAATTGCCTCGAGAACTCGAAAATCATAACGAAGCTTCATGAAAATCATTAATTTTCATTTTAGACCAAGGAGCCTTCTGTTCGGGAGGTTGCGGTGACAATGCAATCTGCTCCAACTCAACTTGCGAGTGCATTGGTGGCTTCCAAGGCGATCCAAAAAAGAAATGCGTGGATATCAATGAATGCGTGGAGAATGACTCGATTTGCGGCGGAGTTGGAGACAGATGTGTGAACCTGTTCGGTGGATACAAATGTTGTCAGCACGGCTCTAAGGACCCGGAGTGTTCTGCGGATCAGGCGTTCTCCTCAGATTCCTCGACGATTTCTAGTCATGGAGCAGACTTTACAACAACTGGAGAGCAAATTATCGAGGGTTCCGGATCCATCCAAACCTCTTCTGGTGGTTCTATCACTGTGACTCGTGGTTTGATCCCTAAAGACGTTGAATTGACGACTTCCGGAAAGCTTGCATGCACATCTTATTGCCCTGCAAACTCTGAATGCCGGGATGGATTCTGTGAATGTATCCAGGGATACGGAGGCAATGCATTGGTCGGTTGTGAAGATATCGATGAGTGTATCACTGAAACCTGCGACGAAGAGGCAAATGAGTGGTGTGTGAACTTGATTGGCGGATTTGTGTGCTGTAATCCAACAAATGCAACTCATGATGACTGTTTAGGTAGGTAAAACGTCAAAATAACAAAAAAGCAAGGGAGCAAAAAAGTCCTTCCGTTGCGGGGAATCGAACCCCGGCCTTATGGGTGAGAGCCATAAATCCTAACCACTAGACCACAACGGAGATGGGGAACTGGGTCGGCAAGTGTACTCATAAACCCGGTGCGGCGGCAGCTGCCGGGCGCCGCCGGCTTCCACTCCACCAAACTTTACACTATGCCATGGTGGCCTAGTGGGTTAGAAGCTCTCCTTTCACTTTTACAACCAAAGTTCAAACCCCTATACCCCCAAATCATCTTTGCTTCCTTTCAGGTCTCGAAATCACCCGTGAAAAGGGTCTCCATGTCATTGGAGGCAACGAAGAGGACACCATCATCGCCGCTCGCTCCAATCATTCGACTTCTGATCAACTGATCACTCAAGTCGTTCAACAATCCAGGAATTTCTCATCAGGACAGATCATCTTGACACGTGGAAAGGTGCCAAATGGAGAAGCTGTGACTCAAACCACCGATGCCGATGAGTTTGGACTAGAGATCTCTGCAGCTGACTTGGCTGGAAGTGGATCGGGAGTTGGGATCCTTCTCACTACAGTGGAGCCTATGAAAATCGAAGGATCGGGAGTTACAACTCAGAAAGTTGACTCTGGAGTCTGGACGGAAGAGGAAGACGGAGAAGATGATGATTTGATGGAGGAAGGATCCGGGTCGTGGAGTACTAATGTCAACGGAACTGGGTTTACTGGATCGCCGAGGTCGGAAGGTACCATAAGGGTTCGGATTACCACTCTTGGAGAAGATGGAGAGACTGAGACAGCAACGAAGGCTGGTGTTAGTGTTCCAGGAAGGAGCGGAGCGAATCGGGAGGAGAAGGAGGGGTCTGGAGTAGCTGGGGAATCTGGATCGTCTGGATCTAGCACTACATCATCTGAAGGCTCAGCATCGGGATCTGAAGCTTCGGGATCTTCCGGATCTTCTACCACCTCATCCGGAGAAGGATCTGGAGCTTCTAAGCCATCTGAAGGATCATCAGGATCTTCTGGATCCACTACAACATCATCTGAGGGATCTGCAACTTCTACTGGAGAAGGATCTGGAGCTTCCGGATCTTCTGGATCCTCTACCACCTCATCTGAAAGTTCTGCTTCTGGATCTACTGAATCTGGTTCTTCGGGATCCTCTGGATCTTCCACTAGCTCATCTAAAGGCTCTGCTACCAATGGAGAAGGATCTGCTATCTCATCTGGATCTTCTGGATCTTCCACCACCTCTTCTGAAGGCTCTGCTTCTGGATCTACGGAATCTGGATCTTCTGGATCTTCTGGATCCTCTGCCACCTCTTCTGAAGGATCTGCTTCATCTGGAGAAGGATCAGGAGCTTCTAAGCCTTCTGAGGAATCTGCTACATCATCTGGAGAAGGATCTGGATCCTCGACCACTTCTTCTGAAGGATCCGCTTCCGGGTCCACTGAATCTGGATCTTCGGGATCCGCTGGATCTTCAACAACATCATCTGAAGGATCTGCATCTGGATCCACCGAATCTGGATCTTCTGGATCCTCGACTGTTACTGGAGAAGGATCAGGAGCCCCTGGAAAGCCATCCAAGACCGAAGACAACCTCGCAGTCAAGAAAGACGGCGAAGAGTCTGCTTCTTCTGGAGCGACCGCTACCGCTACTTCTACTTCTACTTCAAATGGCAAATCCACCTCATCTGAACCTTCAGTAGAAGGATCAGGAGCTTCTGGTCTTCCAGAAGGCTCCGGTGATGGAAACGGAGAATGGTTCGAGACCGGATCCAAGGGACACTTCGAATCGGGATCTAAGGTTACAGTGACTTCTGGAAAGGGACCGAAGCCTTCGGAGGCTCCTGAGTCCCAAGGAGCTATTGGAACGAAGGAACCATCAGGATCTGCGAAACCAAAACCATCTGGATCCCAAGAACCCTCTGAACCCAAAGGACCATCTCCAAATGGCCCAGAAATCACCACCGACGGCGAGGACTCTTCAAGTAGCACATCTGGAGGCGAGAAGGGACCAAAGGGAGATTCGGGTGATAAGCCAACGACAGATGATAAGGATCTGCCATTGAAGGGTGATAAAAAGACTGATAAGGAAGTTGAAGGATCCGGATCACCTGGACCACAGGAAGGCTCCGGTGAACCAACTGGACCTGAAGAGGGTTCTGGAATCCTTACTACATCTTCTGGAGGCTCTAATGCTACTTTGGAGCATGGAACTAAACTGGAAAGAGTTCCGGGAACATCTGGAACTAAAGGAGCATCGGAAAAGGACTCTTCAGAATCAATCGGCCTTGAAATCAGTACTGGAAAGAAACCACAAGATGGCTCTAACGAAGTCGGCTTGGAGATCGTCTGGGAAACCACCACTTCTGGTCCAGATTCCGACAAAGTTGGCTTGGAGATCTCTGGAATCGACCTTACAACTACTACCAAACATCCAGTTGAGGGATCCGGAACTGGAGACGAAGAGATTACAGCGACTACTCGTGACATTTCAAAGACAAAGAGTACGAAGAGACCGAGAATTGAGGTGGATGGAGGGGAGAATGGAGAGACTTCAGAGGTGGATACGAAGCCGACAAGTGCTACGGAGGCTCCAACGAGTCCTGGAACGACTGCGCAAACTCTTGAAGTCACTCCTGAGGGTGGTTCTGGAGAGGTTCCAGAGGCTCCAGAAGGCTCCGGAACAACTGACGCTACAACTGATGCTCCTGAAGTTAGTCCGACCTCTTCTGCTCCAGCTCCCGAGACTTCTCCATTGCCTACTGAAGCGTCAAAGACTTCAAAGGCTCCTGAATCTTTGGAGTCCACTACTACCACCTCGGCTAAGCCTTCCGAAGCTCCAAAAGCTACTACTGAAGCTTCCAAGACCCCTGAATCCGCTACCATCACAGTTCCAAATCAACACAGAGAAGAGCCTCGAGGCACCAAGGACACATTTGCATTGCCTACAACGACAACAACACCAGCACCGGTTGAGACAATGTGAGTCATTTTAAGATTACAATTAGAGGGGAGGAATATAAGAACATCTATAATTGACCCCAAAAAATAGGCGTCGTCCTCAATTCAATGTATCTTTCCTTTTTCCAGTGAAAACACCAAATGCACGAGTTCGGATGAATGTGGAATGGATGCTCTTTGCGAGAGAAGAACAGGAGTTTGTCGTTGTGAACCAGGATTCGAAGGGGCTCCACCGAAGAAGGAGTGTGTTGGTGAGTACTAGACTTTTGTTTTGAAGAGTTTCGTATTGTTTGGACCTAGAAAATTAGCTAGTACAACGCGCCGAATCTTTCGATTTTATCTAGAGGGAAAGGACAGAGTTTGAGATTGTTTTGGAACATTGTAAAACCAATTTTTGATGAGTAAGATGCTCCAAAACAACGCTTGAAAGAACCTAAAGTTTCTAGCGGTATTCTAGCGCGTTTTTCTAACTGTTTATGTCCAGTACGACGCTCAAAACACTGTCAAAAGTCACCAGTAACTATGCGTTGTATTAGAGACATTGCACTTTTCAAATTTCTGATGCAATCCTCTCAAAACAACGCCTCAAATTACTCGTGGTTTTTAGCGTTATTTTGGAGCATTGTACTGATGCCTAGAATTTGGTACAATGCTCCGAAACAACGCTAGAAGTCATCCGTATTTTCCGCGCTGTTTTGAAAGCATTGTATCATTCAAACTTCTAGAGAAATGCTCTCAAAACAAACCCTGAAATTCCTATTGGTTTTTAGCGTTATTTCGGAGCATCGTACTACTTTCAAAACAACCCTAATATCCTCGTTCCAGACGTCGACGAATGCGCCACCGGCGACCACAAATGCCACGAATCGGCCCGTTGCCAAAACTTCATCGGTGGCTACGCCTGCTTCTGTCCCACCGGATTCCGTAAAACCGATGACGGATCTTGCGAGGATATCGATGAGTGCACCGAACACAATTCCACGTGTTGTGGAGCAAACGCCCATTGTGTTAACAAGCCCGGAACTTATTCTTGTGAATGCGAGAATGGGTATCTCGGCGATGGATATCATTGCGTGAAAAACACAAAGAAACCGTGTGATAAGGAGCAGATTCTCAAGATGCATTGTTCGGAGAGTAACATGTCGTGTGAGGTTGACACGTTTAATGGAGCTGTTGAGTGTAAGGAGTGTATGAGTGGGTATAAGAAGGAGGGAACTTCCTGTGAAGATATCAATGAATGCGAGGCATCCGGAACCTGTTCACCTAATGCTAATTGCCAAAACCTAAATGGCACCTTTTCCTGCTCCTGTAAGCCCGGATTCCGTGGAGATGGATTCATGTGCACTGATATCAACGAGTGCGATGAGAAACATCCATGCCACCCACATGCAGAATGCACAAACCTTGAAGGCTCTTTCTCTTGTCAATGCCACTCTGGATTCGAAGGAGATGGCGTGAAGAAATGCACGAATCCACTTGAAAGAAGCTGTGAAGACGTGGAAAAGTTCTGCGGTAGAGTAAACCATGTTTCCTGTCTATCAGTAAGGATTTACAATGGATCCCTATCCTCTGTTTGCGAATGTGAGCCTGGATTCCGGTTTGACAAGGTCAAAAACGAATGCGTTGATATTGATGAATGCGAGGAGAACAGGAACAATTGCGATCCAGCTTCAGCGGTTTGTGTGAATACCGAAGGATCGTTTAGATGTGAATGTGCAGAGGGATATGAAGGAGAAGGAGGCGTTTGTACTGGTGAGTTTTGATGCTTTGCTTCAAAACACAAGTCAATTCCTTCTAGATATTGATGAATGCGATCGTGGAATGGCTGGTTGTGACAGTATGGCAATGTGTATCAATCGGATGGGATCCTGTGGATGCAAGTGTATGGCTGGGTATACTGGCGATGGAGCACATTGTACAAGTAAGCATCCGCATGCATCTCAAGCTCAAATTCTTTCTGCATTTCCAGAAATCTCCGAGCCAAAATCCGACAAAACGACTTGCACAGATGAGTGGTCGAGACTCTGCGAACTCGAGAAAAAACAGTGCACAGTCGATGAAGAAGAAGTTCCCCAATGTGGAGCCTGTCTTCCAGGACACCACCCAATCAATGGAACTTGCCAATCTCTTCAAATTTCGGGACTTTGTGCTCAGAAAAACGACTGTAATAAGCATGCAGAGTGCATTGATATTCTGCCAGATTCGCATTTCTGCAGTTGTCCGGATGGATTTATTGGCGATGGAATGATGTGTGATGGTGAGTTGGAAAGATCGGGAAGAACATGACAACAGATAGCAAACTTTGCGTTCTAAAACTTTATGATTCACGAGATAACCCCAATTTTCCAGACGTCGATGAGTGCACCAACGCAGGAATGTGTGAAGAGGACGCGAACTCTCAATGCGAGAACACAATCGGTTCTTTCAAATGCGTTTGTACCCAAGGATATCATAAGGATGGTGACAAGTGTGTTCCTGAGAAGCAACCTCAGCCAAATCGAGGAAAGGTCGAGGTGGATGGAGAGGAGTCAGAATCCACAAATTCCGGAGATAAGAAGCCGTTGAAGGAGGCTACTACTCAAGGTACGGTGTCTTCTGGTCCAGAAACCAGCACTACGTCATCTGTCACGTCTTCTGAAGTCACCAAAGCTCCAGAAGCTTCCACAAAGTCCTCCGAATCACCTGTCACATCGTCTTCGTCATCTGAAGCTTCCAAAGCTCCAGAATCCACTACTGTACCGTCTACACTGTCTTCCACGTTGTCTTCCAAAACTCCAGAATCCACCACGTCCTCTTCTGGACCTTCTGGATCCACAAAACCATCAGAAGGTAGTGTCACCTCTTCAAAGTCCACGTCATCTGTTACAAGTCCCTCTGTCACCTCGTCAGAATATACCAAAGTCACCACCGAGTCTTCCGAGACTTCCAAAGCCACCTCTGTCCCACCTGTCACGTCTTCTGGAACCACAAAGTCCCCTGTCACGTCCTCAGAGCCCACCACCAAAGCTCCTGAAGCCACTACCACCACCTTGTCCCTTGGTGATCTTGTTGCCACTTCTTCTCTCAAGCCTCTGGAAGAATCCACCGAGACGTCTAAAGGATCACCAGAACCTTCCACTCCATCCACAGAAGACCCTCTCACAGTTTCTGTTAGAATTCATGAACTCACCGAGGTTCCTGAATCCACCACCAAGTCTTCTGGATCTTCCCTACAGCCCTTGGAATCCACGACGACGTCTTCTGAAAGTTCCAAGCCTTCAGAAGTTCCTGCTGGACTTGCCACTTCTCCGATTCCAAAGACCACGGAGTCTGGAAAGTCTTCTGAAGCTACCAAGGCTCTTGAATCTACTACCACGTTGCCTGTCACATCGTCTGAAGCTTCAGAAGCTTCTACCAAGCTTTCTAAATCCACCACAGTTTCCCCTGTCACGTCTTCTGAAGGTACTGTCAAAACCACGTCCGAGTCTCCAACTTCTAAAGTACCTGTCACGTCTACTGAATCATCTGAAGCTCCAGCTCCAGAATCCACTACTAAACAGTCCAGGGCTTCTGAAGCCACCACTGTGTCTGTTGTCACGTCCTCCAAGTTTTCTGAAATCACCAAATCCCTTGTCACATCGTCCGGAACTTCAGAGCCAAGTACCAAGGCTTCTGAAGCAACCACAACGTCATCTGTTTCGAGTGTCACGTCCACAGAAGTATCCCCGTCCTCTGTCAAAACTTCTGATGTCACAAAGCCCCCTGTCACATTGTCAAAGTCTTCAGAATCTGTCACCAAGGCTTCCACCAGTTCATCTGGAAGTGTCACGTCTCCTGTCACGTCTTCCCCATCTACTGAAGCTTCCACAAAGACCTCCAAAGCACCTGTCACATCGTCGTCATCTGCAGCTTCCCAAGCTCCAGAATCCACTACTGTACCGTCTACACTGTCTTCTACATCATCTTCCAAGTCCCCAGAACCAACCACAACATCTTCTGGATCCTCCGGACCCACAAAACCATCAGAAGGTAGTGTCACCTCTTCAAAGTCCACGTCATCTGTCACAAGTCCCTCTGTCACCAAGGCTTCTGAAGCCACCACAACATCATCTGTTTCGAGTGTCACGTCTCCAGAATTGTCTTCGTCACCTGTCACGTCTCCTGAACCTCCAGGAGGTTCCACCAAGGCTCCTGAAGTTTCTACATCTACTGAAGCTACCACCACCTCATCTGTTTCAAGTGCCACGTCCCCAGAACCCACTACCACGTCCTTTGTCAAGTCGTCTGAAGCCACAAAGTCCTCTGTCCCAGTGTCAACGTCTCCAGAATCCAGCACTTCTGGTCCTTCTGAAACTTCCACGTCCCCTGTCACATCGTCTTCTGGAACCACAAAGTCCTCTGTCAAGTCTTCAGAGCCTACCACCAAAGCTCCTGAAACCACTACCACCTCAAATGTTCCAAGTGTCACGTCCTCAGAAGTCCCAACGTTACCTGTCACAGTGTCAAAATCTCCAGAACCCACCACCAAGCCATCTGAAGCTACCACCACCTCGTCTGTTCCAAGTGTCACGTCTTCTGAACCTTCAGAATCCACCACAACGTCCTCTGTCACGTCCCCAGAGTCCAGTGCCACGTCCTCTTTCAAGTCTGAAGTCACAAAGTCCCCAGAAACCACGCGTGTCCGTCTCATCACAGGAACCCCTGATGATGTCGTCACTGTCACTGTTCCATCTCGAGGGTCCCGTCAAAATGTCACAAATTCAGAATCTCCTTCTCCACCATCTACCACCACCACAGTGCCCCTACCCTCCACCACTTCAGGTAATCATTAGTTTTGCTCATTTCCTCATTTTTTAGCATGAACCAAACCATAGCATGTTCCCTTTCTTTACACTAACCCATCTAGGTCACCGTGGACCACCCAGCATCCAACCTCCTGCATCTTTCACGTCTTCTACCACCGAGACTCCTACCAATAACGGAGGTTATGGAGAAGAGGTTAACCAGGAGGAGGAGACCTCCACCACTTCCACTACCACTTCGGAAGCTCGTAAGTTTCCGGGAATGATTTTGAATGCATTTTGGTTGCATGGGAATGTGAAAAACGGAATGCGGAGGTAATTTGGAGAATTTTGATACCCATATTGCTCTAGTTTGAAATTTTTGGTTTTGGGGGTCCAAGGGTCCAAAAGGGGGCGTGGCCTCCTGGGACCTGGAATCCAAAACTCAAAATGGTCAAAACATGGTCATGATGGGTATCAAAATTTTTCTAATTCTCTGGAAAGTATGAAAATCACTATGTTGGCATGTAAAACTCGATGATTCTCTGAAAAACAAAATTTTTCATTTTTTCAAATTTTTAATTTTTTGCATGATTTTCGAATATTTTTGTTTTTCAAAGGGTTTGCGTATTGAATTTGAATTAAGAAGGCTGAGAGGAGTGTTTTGATACCCATATTGCCATGGTTTGGCAATTTTGATTTAGGGGGTCCTAGGGGGTGGGGGTCCCGGGACCCTTCTAGGTCCAAAATTTTTTTGGGTTGAAAATGGGTCAATATGGGTATCAAAATTTTTCTCTCAAGCTCTAGAATCCAAAAATCAACATCTCCGCCTTTCAAAACCAGTCTAAACCCCAAATTTCAGCCTCCCTGTGTCAAAACATCACCTGTCACTCCCTGGCCACTTGCGAACCATCCTCCGGAACCTGTATTTGCCGGGATGGCTTTATCGGAGACGGACTATCCTCCTGCTCCAAAAAAAGCACCGCTGACTGCATTTCCCTGCCATCTCTCTGCGCCGAAAACGCCAAATGTGACAATGCTACAAGATCCTGTGAATGTAGTGCTGGATACATTGGAGATGGATATGTTTGCTCTCCACATCCTCAAGATTGTGTTTTACGCAAGGATCTGTGCTCTCCTGAAGCCATTTGTCAAGGAAGAAGGTGTCAATGTCTTCCAGGATTCACTGGCGATGGAGTGAAATGTGTCAGTATTCATGAAAGAGCCAGTAATTGTTCGCAGTGTGATGAAAATGCTCAGTGTGTTGGTGGAACGACTTGCAAGTGTAATGTGAGTAAACATTTGAAACAAAAACTATTGAAAAAAACGCAAATTTTCAAAAAAAAAATTTTTTGCGAAAAATTTTTTTCGCTTTTTTTTCAAAAAATTTCTGTTTTTCAAATTTTCTAAATTTGACCAGTTTTTCTGATTATTAGTGATTACAACAGTTAATTTTGAAAAATAAAAAAAAAATAAAACGACCCAAGAATCCCTAGTTTGAAAAAAAAATTCGATTTTGGAAAAGTGAACTTGAAAAAATTTCAAAAATTTACAGTTTCAAAATTTTTTTTTCTTCAAATTATTGGAAATCAAAGTAATTGAATCTTTGGTCTTGAAACTAAATTTGATAATATTTTTTATCATTTTTATCAATACCGTAATTCTCAAAATGTGCAAATTTGTTTTGAATTTTCAAAAAAATTTCTATTTTTTTCAAAAAAAAATTACAGTTTCATCAAAATTTTGTCTTGAATTTTTGAAAATCGCAGCAGATCGGTTTTCTGTTCCACAATAATTTTTATAGTTTTCTTCATTATTTTTATCAGTACCGTTATCCTCAAAACGTGAAAAAAAATTCGAATTCAAAAAAAAATTTCGAATTTTTTCGAAAAATTACAGTTTCATAAAATTTTGAAGACAAAAGGTTACAAACGTCTCTAATAATTTCACTGTTAGTAAAATTTTTTTAAAATACACAAAATCAAATTCTGGAAAATTCTGTTTCATCAAAATTCAAAAAAAAATTTACATGAAAATACTGCAATTTCATAAACTTTTTTTTTCAGCCCGGCTACTTCGGAAACGGTCTTTGCTGTGTCCCAGACCCTCTGGACTGCGTCCACTTCACAGGAATCTGCCATCCAAATGCCGCCTGCAATCAAAAAACCCGTCAATGCGAGTGCACCTCCGGTTTTTCTGGAAACGGAGTCTCCTGTTTCCCTCAGAAATCCTGTAGAACTGATGCATCTGTGTGTGCAAAGAATGCAATTTGTCTTCCGACTGGAAATTGTATTTGTCGACATGGGTTCAAGGGAGATCCGTTTTACAAGTGTAGTTCATTGGTTTCGAAGGGTGAGTATTGGGTGAAAGGGATGAATTCAGGGTCTGGGAGTGTGAAAAATAGAATAAGGAGGTGATTAGGGAAATTTTGATACCCATATTGCCCTATTTTGAGAATTTTTGATTTTTAGGGTATCCAGGGGGGTCCTGGAGTCCAGGGGGGTCCTGGAGGGTCTGGGACCCGAAACTCAAAATGGTCGAAAATAGGTCAATATGGGTATCAAAATTTTTTTAATTGCTTATGAAACTTGGAAATAATAGTCTCAAATCATGAAAACCTCTAGCTTTAAAAAAAAAAATTTTTTTTTGGAAATTTTTCAAAAAATTTTTTTTTTTTCAAAATCGATAATTTTCAAATTTTTAGGGGATTTCATTGTTATTAGGGTTCTGGAAAAGTGATTTGAAGAATTTTGATACCCATATTGCCCTATTTCTAGAATTTTTGATTTTGGGGTCCTAGGGGGTCCTGGGGTCTATGTATGGACCGTTTAGGCCAAAAACTTTTTTTCTCAAAATAGGTCAATATGGGTATCAAAATTTTTCTAACAACCTGTAAACCTTGAAAATGACAATTTAAAACCTTCAAAACCTCTCGTTTCGAAAAAAAAAATTCAAAAAATCAAAAAAAATTTGAAAAAAAAAAAAATTTTTTTTTTTAGAAAATTTTTTTTCCTCAAAATTTTTTTTTCTAAATAGTTTTTTGTTTTTTTTTCGCATTTTTCAACAGTTTCAAACTCACTAGACCACTTACAGACCCACCATCGCACCAAGACCTCTCCGATGTCACATCCTGCCACACCCCTTGCTCATCCAGCCAACTCTGCATTTCCGGAGAATGCATTTGCAAATCCGGGTTTAGAAGCAACTCAACAACCTCAGAAACTTGTGAAGACATCGATGAATGCGCTGAAAAGAGTCATAAATGCGATAGAGTTGCAAAATGCGAAAACACTTTCGGATCGCATATTTGTACTTGTCCGGATGGTTTTGTGGGTGATGGAACTACTTGTGTTCCGCATGTTAATCATGGAAAGTTGTCAGGTTAGTTGAAAAACAAAAAAATAATATGAAAGTTTGAAAAAAAATTTTTTTTTTAATTTTGAAAATTTTTTTTTTCGTAAAAATCCCAACCCAATTTTTTGAAAAAAAAATATTTTTTTTTTTTAATTTTTAAAATTTTTTTTTCATAAAAAATTTTCAGTATACTGCGAAGCGGACGGCATGACCCTTGTTTTGGGCAATGAAACCTCTGATTTCGAAGGAAAAATCTTTGTAAAAGGACAAGCTGAAAATCCACATTGCTCCAAAACCTTCTCTCCACTTTTGAATTCTCATAAACCTTATGTTTTCAAAGTGGCTTTCCAGCATTGTGATGTACAGCTTTTGGAAAACGTACGTTTAATTTGATAAATAATAAGCAAATTTTTGATTTTTCAGCACACCATGGCGTCAACTGTAGTGGTTCAGAAACATGCAATGTTTTTGACTAATAAGGTAATTTTTTTGAAAATTCGTAAAAAAGTGGTTTTTGGGTTTAAAAATGAGATGAATATAGCGATTGATAGATAATTTTTTGCTCTACAAATCTGTAGTTAATTGTTTTTTAAAAGCTTTTACAGAAATTTCGAAAAAATTCAAAAACAAAAATCAAAATTCAAAATTTTTCGAAAAAAAATGTTTTTTTTTTGAAAATTTTTTTTGGCTCCAAAATTTTTAAAAATTACAGCAATAGATAGATAATTTTGTGCTTTACAACTTTGTGGTTGACAACTTTTTACGATCTTGCACTAAAAATACGGAAAAAATTCAAAAACTAAAGTCAATTTCAAATTTTCTTCATTTTTTTCAAAAAGAGTTTTTTTTCTGGAAAAAATTGTTTTTGGGTATAAAAATAAGATGAATACAGCAATCGATAGGGAATTTTGTGGTCTACAAAATTGTATTAACAACTTTACAAAAATTTGCAAAAAAAATGCCGAAAAAATTCAAATACAAAAGTCAATTTTAAAATTTTTTTCATTTTTTCAAAAAAACAAATTTTTTTTGAAAATTTGTTTTCAAGTTTAAAAATAAGATAAATACAGCAATCGATAAGAAGTTTTGTGTTTTGAAATTTTGTAGTTAACAATTTTTAAATAGCTTTTACAGAAAATTCGAAAAATTCGAAAACAAAAATCAAATTTTTCAAAAAAAAAAAATTTTTTTTCTTCAATTTTTTTCAATTTTTTCAAATTTCTAAACCAGCTATCAAAAAACAGTCAACTAAAAATTTATAGAACCAATTCTCCTCTATCGATTGCTATACTCACCTCATTTTTTGAGCCAAAGCCCATTTTTCTAGAAAAATTTTTCCAACCTCATTTTTTAATTCTTCAGGCCGACTCCTACGATCTCCGTTGCCAATACCCTATTGGCTCCAGAGCAGTAGAATCTCATGTAAATGTCTCTGAACTCGCCACAACATCAACTCTAACTGATAAAAACTCCACATTGGCTCCAATTTGCCGATTATCAGTTTCAAATGATCAGCAACTTTCAATCAGTTCTGCAACAGTTGGAGACACTTTGAAATTGGCTCTGGAAGTGACTCCAAATGACAATTTTGGCATTTTGCCAAGAAATTGTTTTGCGGTGAATATCGAGAGTGGTGAGAGGTACACGTTGACGGATGATATGGGTTGTGCGATTGATGAATCACTGTTTCCACAATGGTCAGTGGCGACTAGTTACAAGGTGCAGGCGGTGTTCAGGTATGTCACTAATTTTTGAAAATTCATAAAAAATTCAGTTTTAAAGCTAAAAATATGATCTTTATACCATTAGATAGCCCATTTTTTGCTCTACAATTCTACTTTTATTTTTTTAAACAAAAACCCCTAATTCTTCGGTTTTTAGGACTTTCAAATGGCCAGACAGCTCCATGATCCGATTCCAATGCGATTGTGCGCCGTGTGTTGGACAATGCTCAACACCTTCCTGTATTTCAACTGCAAGATTCAGAAGGCACCATACGAGTACTCCAATTGTTAGTGAGGAAGTTAGACAGGAGCTGATTTTGGTGAGTTGGGATTTTTGAAAAAAATGAAAAAAAAATTGAAAAAAATTCGGTTTCAAAAAATTTTGAAAAATTTTTCGTCAGTGTTTTACTCAATTCGTCGATTTTGTATCAATTGAAAAAAAAGGAAATTCCGCACAATTTAAAATGTTTATTTGCTACAGTAATTTTAAGAAAAAAACAAATAAAACCAAATTTTCAACAAAAAACAAATTTTGAAAAGTTTTTGGAAAAATGTTGTTGTTTTTTTTTATTTTTTTTAAATTTCTATGAGAGATCTACAAAATTGAACAATGTCAACTGATAGAGTTTAAAATTTTCTATTTAATGCTGTGTTAACTTAAAAATTTAGCAAAAAACTAAATTTTCTGAAATTTTTCAAAAAATCCTAATTTTTCGAAAAATTTTAGAAACTTATTCTTTCCTATCACTTTTTCTAAAATATCCATCAGAGATAAGAAAAAGTAAATATTTACAACTCATAGCGCTTTAAATGCTCTATCTAATGCTATATTCACCAAATTTTTGAAATCAAAACTAAATTTTTTACAATTTTTCAAAAAAAATTCCAAATTTTTCAATATTTTGTAAAACTGATTTTTTCTTTTTACTTTTTTCCAAAATATCCATCAAAGATATCAAAAAGTAGTCAACTACAAATGTATAGCTCTTGAATTGTTCTATTTAACGCTATATTAACCTAATTTTTTAAAACAAAACTAAATTTTTTACATTTTTTCAAAAATCATTTTTTTTTCAATTTTTCATTTTCAGATGTCCGGCGTGGAATCCTTGGCTGTCTCTTCAATCATCAATGTCCACGACTCTTCTGAATCTTCTATGGATTCAATGGAGCCTGAGGACGTCAAAACATCCCCGTCTTCCTCAATTTGCGTAAAACTCGCCCCATTATTGATCGCTTTGAGTTCATTTTTCGTTTGTTCTGCAATTCTGCTCTATCTCTGCTCCAAAAAACCAAAAACTGTCGATTCCGAGCTCTCTTTCTAATTTTTTCCCTTCTTTTCCTTATCACTGCACTGATAAGCCCCTTACATACTTGTTACATTCCAAAATCTCGTTATCAAAAATTATCGACATCGATAACTTTATACCAATTGCTCAGGGTTTTCTCATCAAAAACCAAATTTCTCTTATCATTTAAAATTTTTTTTGAATTTTTCCCCCCACTCCACAGCTTTTCTCTACTGATTACGTGTGCCTTTTCCTTTTCTCTTTTTTTTTGAAATTTTTGAATTATTTTTGAAGTTTTTTTCCCAAATTGTGCCTTCTCTTGATACCATTTCATTGTGTTTTTTGTGATAATAAGTTGATAATAATAAATTTTTAATTATTGATTATTTTTTCTTTTCAATACGTGACACTGATAAAATGATAAAAACAAGAAATAAAAAATTAAAAAAAAAATTTTTTTTGAAAAAATTAAAAAAAAATTTTATTTCATTTCCTCGAAAAATGACTGAAATTTTTCAAAAAATCAATAATGGTAAGCACTTTTTTTGAATTAATCAAACACCTTTTTCGATTTTTAGGAGATTCGAGATCCCGAAAATTCGGAAAAATCGATACAAAATCAGTTTTTCAAATTGATAGTGATTTGGATGGGAATGATAAGAATAGTGAGTTGGATGGTTTTTTTTTCAAAAAATTTTTCAGTTTCGAAAATTTTATAGATTTAGATTTTTTAGAAATTTTCTAGTGTCTTACCCGCCGATACTTTGAGTGAAAATTGAAAAATTAGAACAGTCGAATTTTTTTTTTCAAAAAATCCTGAAAAATTCTACAAATTTTTTTATGTTTTTTTTTTTAGGATACATTCGATTCTCGTTCATTATCCATTTTTCATAACTTTGAATTTTTAGAAAAATTTGGAAACCGGAAATTTTGATTTTGAAATTTTTCAAAAATGTCTAGTATACTTGGTTTTTAAAAATTTCCTGATTAGCATTGCTCCAAATTATCAGTTTTCTAACAATTCAAAACTTTCAAAATATCAAAAACACAGGATTGTTGATTTTTTTATAATAAAAATTTTTAATAAAAAAACGAAAAATTTAGAATTCTCGACTGTTTGTAATTTTTTGGGGACCGTAATTTTTATTTTTGGAATTTTTATTTTTTCTTCTGGTCAACAAAACAAAAACCAGAATTTCGAATTTTTCAATTTTTCAAAAAAAAATTTTTGAAAAATTGAAAATTTCAAAATTTGAGTTTTTCAAGATTTTCGAATTTTCTATCGTTCTTTATTGGTTTTTAAAATTATTTCAGTCATTGATTCATTCTTATCATACAAAAGAAAAATTTTCTTTAAAATATTGAATTTTTCAAAATTAAAAAAAAAAATTTCAAAAAAAATTAAAAAAGCAAAATTACAGTTTTTCCAATTTTTCAAAAATTCTACCAGCCATTATCAATTTTTTAAAACATCCTAGACATTGATAAATTTATAAAAATAGATTACCTGGAAAAAATGAAAATTCCAAATTTTCTATAAAAAAATTTTCAAAAAAATTTCAAAAACCAAAATTTTCAAAAATTGAAATTTTTCCAATTTTCAAAAATTCCTGAGCGCTAATGTCAGTTTTTTAAAAATCCCCTAGTCACTTATTCATCCAAACAAATAATAAATTTAAAAAAAATTGAATTTTTCAAAAAAATTCGAAAATTTTTTTTCCAATTTTTGAAAAATCAAAAATTTTAAATTTTCTTTTTTTTCGAAGTTTTTTTTTCCAATTTTTCTTATTTTTTCCAGAACCCTCCTCTTCGTTCCTCTCATTCCACTCCATCTTCACCCTTTTCAAGTGGCTTCTCCTCCTTTCTCTCATTTTCTGTCCAATTTTTCTCGTCGGATTCGTGATTTCCACTCGTAATTCCATGCAACATTGGGATGATGATGATTATTGAATTTCCAATTTTTCCCAATAAATTTATTTACATTTTCAGTCATTTTCTAAGGGTTTTAATGGGGAAAACTGGGGAAAGGGAGCAATCACATGGAGAATAGATCCAAAAGTTAGTAAATCTATTTTTAAAATTTTTAGGGGGGAAAATCAAATTATTTGAAGGGTTTTCAGGGGTCTAAAACTCTCTAGAATACTGTGAAAAATAGTACAGAGATCATTGAATTTTCTCTAGATTCCAGTGACGTTGCGAATGTGGGCGGTGACGAGACGGAACGGACGCTCCTCGTACTCGATGTATTGCTCTTTCGGGATTTGAACCTGAAAATTGGAAAAAAAAATTAGAATTTGCTCTATAATTGCTAGGAGAATGAGATGGAGAATGACAGTTTCAAAATTGGCAAATTTAAAAGATTTTTTTGAAACAGTAATTTTTGAATTCCGATGGTATTGGATTACTGTAGGCCGATTTTTTTTGAATCTTTTTCCCAGTTTTAGATTTACTGTTTATAATTCTAAAGAAGAAAAAAGAAAAATTACAGTTTCCACCTTTTTCTAATTGAAAATCTGCTCCGAAACAGTAATTTATGGCAATTTTCTGCTCGTTTTTTTTTTAAATTTCAAATTTACAATGCAAGTATCAAAAGTCCAGAAACTTTTTTAAAAATCTAAATGTTGTGAAACAGAAAAAAATGCTGAAAGGCTTGAAGGCCGATTGAATCTACCAGTTCCTAGGGGGGACTTATTAGAAATTTGTGAAACTGTAAATTTTCTTGAGAACATGAAACAAATGAAAACGGAATTACAGTTTCAAAGTTGATAAATTGATAAGATTTTTTTGAAACACAAATTTTTTGAGTAATTAGCAAAGCGCTAGATTTGGATTATTGTAATTTTAGAATTACGTTCTTTTACATTTTCAGAACAAACGATTCCAGCTCCCAGTAAATCTTTTCCAAACTAGTAACTTATGGAAAATTAGCCAATTTTCCTGATGAAATTTTTGTCTCTAAAGACCATACTCGAATTAGAACTCCCAGAATTCAAAAAAAAAACTAGATGTTGTGGAACAGAAAAAATTGATATCAAATTTTCTATTTTTTTTAAATTAAGGAATTTGAATTCGCATTTAAAATCCATTATTATTGTCGCTATCTAACTCTCCAAAAAGTTCTTGATTTTTCAAAACAGAAATTGTTCTAATTTTCAGTTTCAAAATTAACTGATTCAACTACCTTCCAACAACTATGTATTAGAGCTACCAAACCATTCAAAAACATCTAGATTCTTTGAAACAGAAAAAACGCACCTGATCTCCATCCATCCTATTGAGAAGAGTGACACAGACAATGGCGGAGGGGAATCCGGCCCGGCAGGTGAACGAGGCGAAGCACGTGGATTCCATTTCAATGTTGCGGACTCCCAGAGAGTTGAGTTTGCGGAGGAACGCGAACTTGTCTTCTTCGGCGTAGTCGCAGAAGTAGCCGTCGAGGCGCATTTGACCTGAAGAACGAAATTTACAGTTTCAAATTTTAAAAAAAAGTTCAGGATGTAGAAAAACGATACTGTTTTTGGGTACCTTTACACAAATTAACTTTCAAAATTTTCCTGTTCCAAATTTTTCAAAGCAGATAGCGAAAATTTTGACCAATGTTTAGCCTTCTTTTGAACGAACATCCAGATGATTTTTTTGCAAATATAGTTTTTTTTTCTCTATTTTTCGTTGACAACTTGCTAAATTCGCTAGGGTTTCAGCTTCCAAAAAAATCAAGGATTAAAAAATTTTTTCTACCGTTTCAAAAACTCCAAATAAAAAATCGGACAATTTTTTGATAATATTTGCAAGGCATCATTTAAAAAAAACACTAACCCTCATAAAAGTCATCAGCACACATGGTCTTTCCAGTCTCCACCGGGATGTTCTTCTCTTTTCCAACAGCGCAGAGGGCTTCACGGAGGGTAGAGTCCAGTTGGGTTGGGCGCTCGATCTGAAAAAAAAACAGTTTCAGTTAAAAATTGAATAAAATTTGATTGACACAGTTTCAATACCGTCCAGATTCGATCAACATAAAGAAAACATTTTCAAAAAAACTCAGTTTCAGTGAAAAAATGAAAAAAATTTGATTGACAGAGTTTTAATCTCACCGTGATTTTTTCTTGTTATTTTTTTAGTAATTCTAAAAAAAAATTTTTTAAAAAACACTGTTCCAAAAAAAACTAGCTAAAAACCAATTAAGGAAGATTCAATTGATCTTTTTTAATCTATTCTTAGAAAAAACAAAAAACCCACTCTCTTTCCAGCGATAATCTGCACATAGGTGTCTCCGAGTTCAGCATTCATGGCTCCAGTGGACACGACGACAGTTCCTGGCGGGACTCCGACTCCTCCAGATGTTCCGAGGCGGATGAAGCTGGAAATGGAAGTATGAGGATGTTAGGACTAGAAATTTCGATTGAAAAACTAAAAATTGAAATCCGGAATTTTTTTCTGCTTCTCAGATATTTTTTTTAATTTTTTTTCAGTAATTTTTTAAAGGAATACTATACCCATTTTTGAAGTTTTCGAGTTTTTGTGATAGAAAAACTCGCCGTACTCGAAAACCCCACCCGGATAGCTAAAAACTTTTTTTTTCCGTTTCTGGGCTCCGCTGTGCTCACATGTTCATAAAATTTGAACGGCGCGCGCATTTGCCGTGCATATGCACGATTCGAAAGTTCACCGGACGCAATTCGAATGTTCACCGCGGTACGCAGTGCGCACAACTTGACGCGCAATCACTTTTGTAATTATTTATTCATTTTTTTCCACAATTTAATTGAAATTCATTGAAATTTACCGACTTTCCTCTATTTTTCTTCTTTCTTTTCGTGAAATATTGCTAAAATTAAAACTTTGTTGCAGAAAATCGATGGAAAAACGACGAATTCGACAGAAAAGAGCCCTCGTTCATCATAAATCAGTTTCCACTGTCGCCAACATCTTCAAGGCTGTCTTAGATAAGTTTTTCTTGTTTTTCTTTATAAAAATAACAAATCGATGCTCTGTGGATAATTTTCAGGTCAAAAAACGACTTCGACCACCAAAAATCGCCGATTTTTCAAAAATTTTTTGACGAAAATTCTGAAGTTTCGCTGCAAATCGAAGGAAAACGGCTCAGATGTAAGCTTTCATTATTTATTCAAAGTGGAACTATAAAATTATCAGCTTTCAGACGTCGCCAGCCGTGTCGATGAGCATAAGTTGACGGATCTGCCTGGAAATATGGATTTTGTCAGCGATTTTGACTACAAAGCAGCGAATCGCCGATGGAACGACCAACCGGTCATATAAATATGTTTTTTATTCATGAACATTCAATAAAAGCTTACATTTGCACTGTTTTCCTTTCGAAATTTCATAATTTTCGTCCAAACCATTTTGAAAAATCGGCGATTTCTGGTGGTCGACGTCGTTCTTTGACCTGAAAGTTATCCACAGAGCATCGATTTGTCAATTTTATTGAAAGGAACAAATAAAAACTTATCTAAAAAGCCTTGGAGACGTCGGCGACAGTGGAAATTGATCTTTGATGAACGAGAGCCATTTTCTGTCGAATTCGTGGATTTTCTATCGATTTTCTGCAACAAAGTTGTAATTTTAGCAATAATTTACAAATAGAAGACAGAAAAACCGAGAAAAGTCGGCAAAATTCAACAAAATGCAACGAAATTGTGAAAAAAAAAAATAAATAATTACAAAAGTGATTGCGCGTAAGGTTGTGCACACAGAGTACCACGGTGAACTTTCGAATTGAGTCCGCAACTTCGCGTGCTGTCGTGCACGTGCACGGCAAATGCGCGCGCCGTTCAAATTTTATAAACATGTGAGCTCAGCGGAGCCCAGAAACGAAAAAAAAAGTTTTTAGTTATCTGGGAGGGGTTTTCGAGTACGGCGAGTTTTTTGAACACAAAATCTCAAAAACTTCAAAAATGGGTGGAGTATTCCTTTAATAAACTCAGCAATTCTATTAGCAATTTTCTATAAATCATTAATTTTCTAAACGTTTTTTTTCTATTTTTTAACATTTTAAAATCAATTTCTTAACAACTGTTTTGTTCGGAGCAATTATTAGGTTGGTTCATAAGTTTCGCGCACTTGGTCGTTTCTCAATGATGAATGGAGCTAAAAATTTGAAATTTTGCACATAAGTTGGTCAAACCTAGAAACCATCTTTGGCCAAGTGGCAACCCACAACTCTCATTTTTAGCCGAGATAAAATTCTGAACGTCACACCCATTTTAGGGGTCAAATTCGTGAAAAATTCATCAGAGCAGCTGAATTTTTTTTGATTAGTGGAATCAAATGTGCATGCAACCAATACATACCGTATTTCTTCTATTAGAAGGGCATGCCCTTCTATTGTTCAAGTCCCCTTCCGACCGCCCTTGTATTAGAGGCGCCCTTCTAATGGAGGCTGCCCTTTTATTTTTCAAACCGAAATTTTGAGACAAAAAAGTTAACATTTCCTGTGAAAACCAGGCCAATTCGCACAAAAATAAAAGAAATCAGCATGTTTGAGGTGCCATTGTATTGGAGGTGCCCTTCTATTAGAGGCTGCCCTTCTATTTTTCAAACTGCCTGTTGACTGCCCTTATATATTGGAGGTGCCCTTCTAATAGAGGCGTCCTTCTAATAGAAGAAATACGGTAATTGCACGTTAGTTAGGATTTTTAGAATGCGTTTCCGATGTTTTAGAATTTCGGATCGATTTTCAAAAAAGTCGATATGGAGCAACGCTTTTTGGTGCAAATGATGCAGAATTTATTTGTGAATTGTTTACTTTTTGATTTGGACTTTTAAAAAAATTTACAAGCTCAAAAAATCAAAATTAGTGAAAACAGTGCAAAAATCAAGCAAAAATGACCAAATTCCGACACCTTCGCAAAATTCGGAAACACATTTTAAAAATCCAAACTAAACTGCAATCATTTATTGGCTGTGTGCACATTTGATTCCACTAATCAGAAAAAACCTAGCTGCTCTGATGAATTTTTCACGAATTTGACCCCTAACAAGGAAAGGTTGTGAGGGGGCTAGATTGGAAAATTCTGAAAAAAATCTCAAAAATTCGATAATTCGTCCTGATCATGCCTGATTTTTTTTAGAATATACTCGCCACTTCTGACCTAGTTATGACGATTTGAAAGGTCACTCCAGTACTAAATTAGTGCTAATTCTCTTCTATTATTCTCACGTGAAAAATAAATAATTCAATTTTGAGTAATTGCACTGTTTATTTAGTACTGGAGTGACCTTTCAAACCGTCATAACTAGGTCAAAAGTGGCGAGTATAAAAAATGAATAATTTTGCCGTGATCAGGGCGATTTATCGGATTTTTGAGATTTTTTTTAGAAGATTCCAATTCCGCCCCCTCACAACATTCCCTTGTAAAATGAGAGAGACGTTCAGACTTTTATCTCGGCTAAAAATGAGAGTTGTGGGTTGCCACTTGGCCAAAGATGGTTTCTAGGGTTAGCCAATTTATGTGCAAAATTTCAGATTTTTAGCCCAAGTCATCATGGAGAAACGACCAAGTGCACGAAACTTATGAACCAACCTAATAGGAAAGAAAAAAAAGTTTCCAGATTTTCAACTTTTTTTTCTGTTTCTCTAGACAATAATTTTTGATTTCCTATCTACTAAAACATTCGTCGCGTTGGTCTAAGTATTTGAACAATTTTTCGAAATTGGTCTATTCCTTCAATTCACAGATTTTCTAATTTTATGACTTTTGCATAGCCAATTTTTAAATGTTTTTCAGTTTCTCAAGTTTCTAATTTTTGAATTTCCGAAAAATCCTTAATCCATTTGATACTCAAAATATCTCAAAATTAAAAATGATCAATTTTCTAATTTTTTTTTTTCGTTTTTTTGCTAATTATCGCTGTTCTAAATTTTTGAATTTTGCCTAGCCAATTTGAAACTTTTCTTTTCTGTTCCTCAAGTTTCTAATTTCCGAATTTTCGAAAAATCCCTAATCCATCGATGACACTCAAGATAGCTCAAAATTAAAAATGATCGATTTTCTAATTTTCTCCGTTTCTCAAATTTCTGATTTTTGAATTTTTTATAAAACTCTAATTCTGCTCGTGGTCGCAATGTTCGAAAACATTTATCAATTTTCCAAATTTTTTCTGTTTCTCAAAAATCCAATCATAATTTTTTTTAAAATTTTTCAATCACTTTCGTTTTTGTCCCCAAATTAAAAAAAAAAAAACTCACGTCGGGTTCTTGACTCCAGCATGGTGCATCAGTTTGAATGACTCGACAAGCATGATACTCAACGAGGGAGTTCCCATTCCGTGGTTGATCCAGCAGACGGGTCCTGTTTTGTAGATGACGAAGCGATCGGAACGGGAGAGGTTCTCCGAGCACGGGATCGAGCATTCCTTGGCGAACCATTCGGCGTAGAGCTTGAAGCGTCCCGGGGAACCGCCGGTGCACACGAACTGCAAAAATAGAGATTGATTGTTGGTTTTTTTCACAGTTTTTACTTCTAATTTTATTGAAACAGAGTAAATTATAAAAATTGATTTAAAAAATTCGAAAAAAATACTGTTTCGTCAAATTCACAAAGAAAACAAAGTTCTGGCAACGTCAATGGAACTTCAAAATCAGCATGAAATAAACTTCAAAAAAAAAGAGAAAAAAGAGATCTTCCGTTGCGGGGAATCGAACCCCGGCCTTATGGGTGAGAGCCATAAATCCTAACCACTAGACCACAACGGAGAATGAAAACTGGGTCGCCAAGGACATTGACATTACAACTTTTCGGCGGGTGAGTGCCAGTCGGCACTCAGCTCCGATTTGTTGTATTATCAGTGACTCGGAGACCTAGAAACACATGCTCCGTTGTGGTCTAGTGGTTAGGATTTATGGCTCTCACCCATAAGGCCGGGGTTCGATTCCCCGCAACGGAAGATCTCTTTTTTTGGAATTTTTGGATTTTTTAGACATTTATCAATTTTTGATTCTTCAACTCCTATTGAGATTAGCTTTTTCAAAACTTTCTACTTCTCGATGATTTGATGAAACACAAATTTTTTAAATGGTCTAATTACGGTTCTCCCAATGAAGTGCACTATGTAGATTTTTTCTAGTGTATTCGATGAAACAGGAGCTTTCCTTTTTTAATTTCAATTTCCCAGTTTCAAAAATTAGCTATTTTTGTATGTTCTTCTATTTTCTATTTTCTTCTAATGTTTGGTAGCAATTTTTTCGTTACAAATCTCGATTTTGGATTTTTTTTAGTTCGTCAGTTATTTTTCCTGTTAATTTTTTCATGGCCGAGCATTGGCTCCTAAAGAAAATTTCCTTTTAGCAAATAGATTAAAACAGTAATTTTTCCTATTTGTTTCATTTTTTCAATTCAAAATAGTCATTTTCCTTTAAAAATTTGTATCTCTGGGCAAAACTCGCACAAACAAGCTTTAAAAAAACTCTCTTACTTCTAAATTTTATGAAACCTCAATAAAACAAGTTTTTTTAAAATCAAATTCAAAAAACAATTTCAGTTTCAGCAATCTCAAATGACCATTATCTTATTTTCTATTTCTTAATGAGCGCTCACGTGACGCTGATCTTTTTTCTATTCAATTCCGGTTCCCTAGTAACCAAAAACCCCTTTTCACGTGCGGTAGCATATGAAAAGAGCTCTAATGAATGCAAAAAGTGCATGGCACGGAGGAATAACAAATTAGAATAGGAGAAGAGAACAAACAAACTAACACGAAAAATGTCTCATGACTACTAGAAAACCAAATACTGAAAAATAAAAATTTCTGCTCCTCCTTTCAAATTACCTCCGTACTAGCAAAACAGCTATTCAAAAATTATTTTCAAAAATAGTGAAACAGTGAAAAAAAAAGTTCTGTTCCAAAACTCAGTATCAAAAAATGGAAGTAAGCGGTATCTAATGACTTCAAGATCTTTTCATCATTAAAAAATAGTTTTTTCTACTTCTAATTTGAACGTTTTTTGCCGTCAAGGAGCAAATTTCGTGGTTAAAAATTTCTGTTTCAAAAAAATTTAAAACTTTTGAAATTTGTGTTTTTATTGATAGCAACACGTTCGTTTGATTAAAAAAATTTTGAAAATAGATCTCGTAAAGCCAAAAAAAAATCTAAAAATCCCAGAAGAATCCTATAAGGAAAAAAAGTTGTTTCACAAGAAAAAAAACTTGAAAAATTCAGAATCTCTATTTTCTGGAAAACAAACTTTTCTACTTCTTAATTTTGCAAGAGTTCTTTTCGACTACATACTAGCAAAACAGTGAATCTAAAATTATTTCTAAGAATTTAGAAACCGCGAAAAAAAATTCCGTTCCAAATTTCACCATCAAAAATCGAAAAATGACTGTATCTTATGGGTCCTTGGTATTCTCATTCATTTTTCCCACTTTTCAAATAAAAACTCCCACCTTGGTGTCTCCGAAAACCGCCGGGATGTCGATACTGTCGACTCCGAATCCAAAGTGGTACAAAAAGTCCTTCTTGTCTTTCACATCAAAGTACTTGTTCGGCTTTTCGACACATCCATTGGTTCCGCTCATTTTGAAGGATTCTGGAGGTTAGAGCTGCAAAAATAAATGAAAATCAATCGTTATTTCTTCAAAAAAGCCAAAAAACAAGCAGAAAAAGTTTAAAATTGCATCACTAAAAGCCATTCGAAGCCAAAAGCTGGCCAAAAGCTCTCAAAAAAAGAGAAAGCGAGAAATGGAAAGAGATATTGTGAAATGGCGAGAGACGCAAAGAGAAGAGGGCAATCCAATTTTGGGGCGTCTCGTGGCAATGCTAATGTGTGGGAAAATAGAAGGAGAGCTGGGGAAAAATATCACGAGGTTCTGGGGAAATCACGTAGGCTCTGATAAGGCTAGTCTAGCCTGGCTAGATAAGACGGTGTTGGAGTGGAAAAAATCATGAAAAATAAATTTTTTTGAATCGAAAACTTTGAAATCTCTCGTGGATCGGTTCGAATTTTCTCAAATAGATACTAAGAGTTCCTTGAAACAGCTAGAATTTTCAGAAGTGATATAGAGTGATAATATTCTTTTTAATCAGAAAAAAATTGAAAAAAAGTTTAGAAAATCCAAAAAATCCTAGCGACGTTGAAAAAAATCTAGGAAGAAAAATGGGAATTCTGAATTTTTTTGATAATTTTAAACTAATTCTAGTCTATTTGATAGCAAAATCGATCCAGATTTTCTAAAATTCGTATTCGAAATATTTTGAAACAGTGAAAATTTTTACACGAGTTCAGAATTTTTAGAAAATTTGCTCCAAATTTTTTCTCTAGCTCTCCACAACATTTTCAGGCAATGGAATCGATCCTGATTTCTCGAAATTTGTTTCAAAAATTCCTGGAAACAGTTAAAAATTTTTGAAGTGATTAGAAGTGAAATTTGCACTGAAAAAAATCAAAAAAATTCCGAAAAAATCCTGACGATGTTCAAAAAATTCTAGATCAAAAATTCAGGATTTTAATTGATTTTGACAACAAATTTACAGTAATTTATCAGACAAGCCGTGTACAAATTACTACAGATTTTCTCCAATTTTTTCTAAAAATCTTTTGAAACAGTAAAAAAAACTTCAAAAATCCAGGAAAAATTTCAATTGCTTCAAATTTTCTGCTCATCTCTCCAAAATTTCTAAAACCTTCTAAAACACATTTTCGCTAGCCAAAATTGCACAAAAACTCCCGAAAAAAAAGAAGAAGAAACAAAAAGAAAAACATTCAGAAAAATTGTCTTCAGAAAAGGAGGCAATGCATTTCTTTTTGTCGTCATGTTTTTCTATTTTCGTTTTTTTTTCTAGAGCTTTTCGTTTTTTTTTGCTGTTTCCGGGGGTTTCTAAAGATCAAAGGTCCAGAAAATCATTGAAAAATTTAGAAAAAATTGAGAAAAAAATTTGCCAAAAATCCTAATTTTTCTCTTTTCCTCGAAAATCTCGAGAATCCCGAGGAAAAGAAAAAGAATTCTTCGCTCAACTCGCCAACTTATAGGTGTATTAGGCTCCGCCTCTTTTCCCCCACGAGGAGAAAAAGGGGCGGAGCCAAAAAGCGATGGGAAAAAATGATAAGCACGTGGGGAACGAAGGAGATAAGGAGAAAAAGGGATAGAATCTCAAGAATTAGAAAAAAAAATAGTTCCGGCACCGATTTTCCTTTGATTTTCATCGGAAAATAGCCAAAAACCAGTAAAACAGTACGAAAAGGCTACAAAATTAACCCTTTTAGTCAACATTGGGGTCAAATTTCTCTTTTTCCCGGAAACTAAGGAAAAGCGGCAAATAGAAGCAGCGAATGACGCAATTTCGGAACAGTGAAACCAAGAATCGTAAAGGTTTTGTTTGATTTTCGCGCCTTTTGTTGATATCACAGCCACGTGGAAAAAGAGATAACAAAAATGGTTTTTGGTCGAAAAATTCAGCGAAAATTGGGTTTATCAGGCGTTATGAAGGTTTCTGAGCTGTTTTGAATGACAATAAACCTGGAACCATAGCAGAAATCGCCAGAAAACAAAAATTTCGGTAGAAAAATTTGAACATTGGATTTTAGCAATTTTTAGCAATTTTTACGAGTTTTTGATGCAAATTTATGTTTGAGATGCTGAAACAAACATTTTTAACAGAGAAAATCAAGAAAAACACACAAAAAACACGCGGAAACACTGAAAAACCACAGGAAAATGATGCAAAAATTCGAAAATTGATGGAAAAAAATGAGGGACTAGGTTTTGCAATTTGGGATCCTAGGCCACGGCCGCCAGAGTTTTGCGCGCGAATTTGAAAATTTTTCGTTTTTGTGACAAATTTCTGTGTTTTCTCTTGTTTTCCCGCAAATTTTTCTTAGTTTTTTAGTCAAATTTAACAGTAGCAACATTTTAAAACAACTCCCATCAAACAATCTCTTAAAAACAGTGAATTTTAGGCGAAAATTTGAAAAACTGTGATTTTGTGCCTTTGAAAGTCATAATCATGCCATTTCCACCCTACTGTTCCACTCATTCCACTTGAAATTGTGTTATCAGCTTTGAAATGGTAGCTGATAACCAATATTTCAACATTTTCACGAGAAATTCGCGAATTTTGGCTTATCAGCCAATTCCAACCAACCAACCTCCGTATTTGCGGTAAAACTGTAACTTTGTAGTTTTTCATCATTATTTCATGACAATTGAGTGGAATTCCGGCTGTAAATCATTGAATAACGCGTTCCAAACCACGTGGGTGCCAATTAAAGGGAAGATTGATGACTGCATCGGCGAATTCCCAGGAAATGATGAAAAATGATAAAACGAATTGTTATGATCTAAAATTCTCGAGAAACTGACCTTTAATGGTCTTATGACGTAGTCAAAAGTGTCTAGAAAACAGAAAATATCAAAAAGATATCAGAAACGTGTCAATTTTCAAAAGAAGATAAGACTGTTTGTTGTTTCAAGATTCCGCGATTTCCCGACTTTCCAAAGATCAAATACCAGTTAAAAAGATCAAAAGTTCTGATAAAAATGACCATGAAGGTGTCGTCTGTCAGAAAACTCGAGAAACAAGAACATTTATCATGTCCTCTTTCGCGTTTTGCCGCTAAATCGTACTATACAAAACTATCTCCTTTACTATCTTTGTCCTATCTAACTGGAAATCACATTAATCACCTAGCGTGACTGGTCAAATGCCTGTATTCACTTTGATAATGATCTGGTTGGTGAAGCAAAAGAGAGAAAAAAAGATCTTCCGTTGCGGGGAATCGAACCCCGGCCTTATGGGTGAGAGCCATAAATCCTAACCACTAGACCACAACGGAGCTGTTGACCTGGAAGCCTGAAGGCGTTTAAGAAGCCGGTGGCGCACTGGCGCCAACTGCCTGCCGCCGGTTTCTTATACGCCCTTGGCGACCCACTTTCACATGCTCCGTTGTGGTCTAGTGGTTAGGATTTATGGCTCTCACCCATAAGGCCGGGGTTCGATTCCCCGCAACGGAAGATCCTTTTTGCTTTGCTTCGTCTAACTGTTTTTATTGTTTCCATCGCTATTCTCTCAATTTTTGTCAATTTTTATAATTTATTGATAAGTAATATGCCAGAAAAACACTATAAGATCATCAGAATACTTGAGAATTACACGAAAGAGTTGTGTTATGTTATGAGAACTGAGAAGAGAAGGGAAAGTGAAATGAAGTGAACAAAAAATAAATAGAATGTACAAGAAATAAGCACCCGGATAAGAGAATAAGTTATCTAACTATGACGATGAAGTCTCCTCAACCGTTTGGTAAAGTTGTACTTCAGTTGTTTCCACCGTTTTTGGAAGAATTTGTGCAGATTGATTCCGGCTCGGCCGATTTCCGAGTGGTCTATGTTGAATTGACGGCAATTGGCAAACATGAGTTCAATGTCCTCGGCAAAATCTTCGGGAGTTTCGTATCTGAAAAAATTGAGGTTTTTTTGAAAATTTTTCCAAAAAAAAAATTTTTTTTTTGCTAAATTTTTTTTCCAAATTTCTAAAAACCATTGTTTTCATCGTAAAGAGCATGTTTTAATTGGTAAAATCTCAACATTCCAGGTGATAAGCTTCAATTTGAGGGGAGTTACGCTCTGTTGAGTGGTGGTGGGTCTCGCCACGAAAACCCCGGGCGCGCGCGGAAATTTGAATTTCAAAGCGCAAAACACCGAATTCTGGGTTTTCTAGGGTCAAAATTAGTGGTTTGAAACGTTTTTCTATGTTTCAGAACCTAAAACCAACGTTAAACACGAAAAACTCACAAATCTTTGCCATTTTTCGTACGAATCGTCCCCAAATCCATTGGTTTCGCGATTATCATCTTGTATCCCGGAACCTGTTTTGGATTCACGGGTTCCAAGAATGGAATCGCATTGCTTTGCCCTTGGAGCTCATCCAACATCAAAACGCAAAGTTCCTTGTTCATGGATAACGGGAGTCCTCCAGCACTACTCGGTTCCATTTTTCGTTTCAAATTGACTCGAGAAGTGAGAATCGGAGCGTTTTCCATGTTTCCCTTGGAATTTGGGGTTCCATTTGCAATTGGAACTGGTTCTTTCTTCTCTGTTTCCTCCTCATCATCCCGTTCCTCCGATTCTCCACGAAGCATCACTCGTTTTACAAATCTCATCTGCTTCATTTCTTGACAATGTGGACAGATAAACGTCTCCGGATGGATTGTCTCTTTTTTATCATCCTGAGCACACTCCTGATGCATATGATACGCACATCTCTGACATTCATAGAGAGTTCCAGACTCTTTGCTGCAGAACATGCAAAGGGACTTTCCAGACTTTTCTTCTCGACACCGTTGACAGAACCAATCGCCTTCGGGGACTTTGAGCATTCGGGGCTGAAAAATGTCAAAAATTGATTGGAAAATCTATGCAAAACACTAAAACAACAAAAACAAAAGAGAAAAAAAAGAGATCTTCCGTTGCGGGGAATCGAACCCCGGCCTTATGGGTGAGAGCCATAAATCCTAACCACTAGACCACAACGGAGGTGTTGACCTGGAAGCCTGAAGGCGTATAAGAAGCCGATGGCGCCCTGCGCCAACTGCCCGCCGCCGGTTTCTTATACGCCTTCAGGCTTCCAGGTCGACAGCTCCGTTGTGGTCTAGTGGTTAGGATTTATGGCTCTCACCCATAAGGCCGGGGTTCGATTCCCCGCAACGGAAGATCTTTTTTGCTTCTTTTGCTTCGATAGATTTTTCATGTTTTCAAGTGTTTACTCACCCTAAAGCACTCCATATGACACCCGCTTTCACATCCATCACAAACCAACATCTCATCTCCATCCATACTCTTACAAATCTGACAAAGAGCTTCTCTAGCCGATCGTTCCCACATGATCATTCCTTCGAGAGCTTGAAGGGCGACCATGAGTTGACTGGTGGTTTGAGCTTCGTGGAGGACATAGAGTTTCCAGTCTTCGAAGAGTTGGTTGATTGGGGTTTCGGGGGCCTCTAGATCCTCTAGATCCCTTTCAGGAACCCTAAATTTCGGCCTCCAATACTTTGGATCCACCATATCCGCAGTTTTAACGATCTTCTTCCTTATTTCTTGATGATCCAGTTTTCCCTGTTCTTCAGGGCCCTTAAAGTCCTCCAGAACCTTCCACTGAACCCCTTCATCCTTGACAACTTGAGCCAACGTCATAGAAGTCGGAACAACTGTAGGCTTCTGTTCAAGGGAAAACCCAGGTTTTGCCACATCAGACATTCTCAAATGACTTTGAAGTTTATCGATGGATTTTCCAAGTCGAATCCAGCCTTGTTTTTCGAGAAGTTCGAGGTCTGGAGAGGGACCAACAGGGTCTAGATTGATAGTTCCGAGTTTCAGATCATTGATAAACCATGGTTTAGTGAGGAGTCGATGAAGAGCACGTTCTCGGATACCACGGCCCAGAAGCGCCGTTCGCAGGGATTCGATGGTTTCTCTGAAAAATTGTGATATTGATTTTTTAAATTACTGTTACTATAAAAATCTACGCTGACATGTTGTTCATTAAATTATTGACAATCATAATTTTTTAAAATTGCGTTTGAAACAGAAATCGACTCTAGAAATTTTCGAAAAAAAATTTGAATGAGCAATTTTTGAAAAATCGTAAAAAATCTATTTTTGGCTTCAAATTATGGTTTTTACACCAATCGATAGCAAATTTTATGTTCTATTACTTTGTAGTTAACCGTTTTTTTGTATCTTATTCTATAACCTTGAAAAAAACGTGATAAAAGAAGGTTGGGAAAATCAGCAAAATTTTTGAAAAAAATGCTCTTTTTTTCGATTTTTCCTAAATTTTCGAGTAAAGATATCAAAAAACTGTTAACTAAAAGTTTATAGACCATAAAACAAGCTATTGATTGCTATACTTAACTTGTCTAGAAAATAAAAATTTGATTTTTTACAATTTTTCAAAAAAAATTCAAAATTTTCAAAATCCGAATTTTTCAATTTTTCAAGTTTTTTTTTCAAAATTTCCAAGATAGATACTAAAAATTGTAACTACGAATTTTTAAGATATAACATAAGCTATCAATTGCTATACTTATCTTGTCTAGAAAATAATTTGATTTTTCACGCATTTTCAAAAAAAAAGTCGAAATTTTCAAAAATTTTAATTTTTGAATTTTTTGATTTTTTTCAAAATTACCAGGATAGATACTAAAAAATTGTTAACTACAATTTTAAAGAACATAACATAAACTTGCGATTGCTGTATATAACTTGTCTAAAAAATAAAAATTTGATTTTTTACGATTTTCCAACAAAAAAAAGTCAGAATTTTCAAAATTTCAAAAATGTGACTTTTTTCTTTTTTTTTTTCAAAATTTCCTTGATAGATATCAATAAATTGTCAACTACGAATTTATAGGCCATAAAACAAGCTATCAATTGCTATATTTATCTCATTTTTAGAGCAAAAATTGAATTTTTTACAATTTTTCAAAAAAAAGTCAAAATTTGAAAAAAAAATTTCCGACTTTTTTTTCGAATTTTTTCAAAATTTCCATAAAAGATATCAAAAACTGTTAATTGCAGTTTTATAGATTATGAAACAAGCTATCAATTGATGTATGGATCTCATTTTTAGTGCAAAAACTGAATTTAAAAAAAAACATTTCTAGTTTTCAAAAAAAAAAAACGCTCACCGATTCGGAACAGTCCACCATCCTCTCTTCACCGAATTCTCGACTCTCCTGTATCTTTTCCGTGTTTTCTTATCAGCTTTAGCCCTCAAAAGCACCACTTCATCCACCAAATCCTCTACAACCGATATCACATCCAAATCCACATTCTCCAAGGAATTGGCCTCCACTCGATCTTCCAAAAGTGGTGGATCTTTGGCAGCGATTTCATTGAGGTTACAAGCTGGATTGTTGATGATAGAAGAGCTTATACTCTCTACAAGAACCGTATCTGTATGTGCCAATAACCAATAATTTCTGTGGAAGCGATCAGTTCCAAAAGGAAAGCTTCGAATCCTGAGTGTTGTGTTATGGATTTTTTGGTTGATGTTGGTGGCTTCAATTTGAAGTGAAGAAATCAGCTGATCCATTTGTTCTTGACTCATTGACTCCTCTTGCTCTGTTAACACTTCACATTGTCCGAGACCCGGTGTAAATTTTTTTTGACCCTGGTTTGTATTTGGTGGTGAAATGGTTAGAGGCGCTGGTCCCACACCATTCTTCTTCGGGGTCACTGGCCGTGTTGGTGGCTCCGAATCACTTTCATGATGATTCTCTGGAGCCAGGGAATTCTCCTTCTTCTTTTTTTGAGCTCTCGCAGATTTTAAAGCCCTTGCTTTTCCTTCTCTCATCCATTTTTCTCCGCGGAGACGGGAAATTTCATCGAGGTTCTTGTCGATTTCAGTGACCACGTTTCGGGAACAGACTAGTTCATCGCACAGGAAGGCTAGGATTGAGGCTTTTTGTTCACCGCGGAGGGATAGGAAATTGCAGGTAAGGAGGGGCAGGGAGAGCTGAAAAAAAAATTTTGAGAAAAAGTTTTTTTTTTTTAATTTTTCGAAAAAAAATTTTTTTTGGAATTTTTTTTAAATTTTTTTCTGGATTTCTATAAAAGATATCAAAAAGTTGTCAACTAACAAAATCAAACCCTCAATTTAAGCTGTTTTTATCAATTGACAACTTCTTCTTATCTTGTTTTGAAACTTGAGTTATGAACGAAAAACAAAAATCCAAAAAAACCCAAAAATCCCAACTTTTTGATTTTTCAATTTTTCCAGAAATTCATTGAGAGATATCAAAAAGTTGTCAACTAACAAAATGTTGATCATAACATTCTACGCATTTCATCAGTTGGCAACTTTTATCTACCTTTTTTGACAATCGAGTCATAAGCTAAAAACCAAAATTGCAAAAATTGCAATTTTTTGATTTTTTAATTTTTCTCGGTTCCATAAGAGATATCAAAAAGTTACCAACTAATAAAATGTTTAGCATTTTATTTTACACATTTTATCAATCAACAACTTTTGAATACCTTTTTTAGGAACGGAGTTATAAACGAAAAGCAAAAATCCAAAAATGTCAACTTTTTGATTTTTTAATTTTTCTAGGTTTTTTATCGAAGATTTCCAGAAACTGTCAACTAACAAAATAAAAACCTTAATTTGAGCTACTATTTATCAGTTGAAAACTTTCGAAATCTATCTTGAGGATCGAGTTATAGGGCAAAATTGATTTTTGAAAAAAAATTTTTTTTTGCCCATTTTCAGATTTCAATTTTTTCTAAGATTTCCATAAGAGATATTAAAAATTTGTCAATTAATAAAATGTTTATCACAAAATTCTACACATTTTATCAGTTGACAACTTTTTTATATCTTTTTTTCGAATTGAGTTACAGGTCAAAATTCATTTTTGAAAAAAAAAACATTTTTTATGCCTATTTTCAATTTTTGATTTTTTCCAAGATTCTCATTAGAGATATCAAAAATTTGTCAACTAACAAAATGGCCTTCTTAAAATTCTCTATCTTTTCCAACAGTTTTCATATTTTTCCCTTACCTCCTCTCCTCGTTTTCCCTTGTCAATCAAAAACAGTCGCATCACTTCGCTAAAGTTCTCTCGATCCAAACCCATTTCTCCGCCTCCTTGACCGAATCTAAATATTTTTTAAAAATCAAAAAATTTTTTAGATAATTACAGTAACCTACCTCTTCTCATTTCCCATTCCTGGAAATTCCAGGGCCAACCGTAATAATTTCCTAGTCAATTGAAGAATGGAGTCGGCGTGCTCGGCGTCTCCGGCTAGACCGGAGCAGAGGGATTCCAGTTTTGGGGTTGTTTCGAGGTCTGAAAAATAGACTCTTGAGTTTTTGAAGTTTTGCTGGATTATGATAACTGATTTGGAGTGCTAAAGATTTTTAAAAAATTTGAAAAAAATTTTTTTTTCATTTTTTTCTAAATTTTTTTCAGTTTCAAAAAATTTTCAAAATATCTAGAGAAAAATAGAATTTAATACGATTTGGTTTTTCCTTTGATTTATAATTACACATTTATGTAAATTCGAGAAAAATAGACAATTTCTACTGTATCCCCAACAAAAATTTTCAAAAAAGTTACGGTTTCAAAAATTTTTTCATAAAATTCGAGATCTCAAAAAGAGTAATTCTTTGGTCGAATACGCAATCAATTTTTCAGAAATAATCTGGCAGTTTTGCTTTTTTTGTATAGTTACGGTAACATTCAGTACTGTGGTATTGAAATGTTCAAAAACATCTCTATCTGTTTCAAAAAATTTCCAAATATCCCATAAAAACTCATAAATTGATCTGTCACGAGAATTCGCTTCCTTATTTTCAAACGATCCAAAATTTTATGATTTTAGAGTAATCTTCAGTAATTCACAGTAATCCTCCAACTAAAAAAACAAAAATCAAAAATTCCCGGTTTCAAAAAAATACAAAATTTTTCAGAGTTTGAGAATTGACAATTTCTCGACTTTACTTGCTTCAAATTTATAATACAAAATGAGAAAAAATTTACTCCTCTGACATAAAAAATCTAACAAGTAAAGTAACCCTCCCTCCACAATACCAATAATTACTGTTTCAAAAAATAAAAGTCAGTCTCATTTTTTGAAAATTTCAGTTCGAGGCGACGTTATTCACTGCAAAAAACTTTGTGAATTCCGAAAAAAAAATTCCATTTCAAAAATTCTCAAAATTTCCCTAATTTTTAAAAAATCGTTTCCGCTTTTGTCTATCCTGGTTAAAATCAATTCACAAATCCCTGAAATATGTCTAACATTCTTCAAAAATTCTACAGTAACCCACAGTAACCCAACAATAAAAATCGAAAAATTTCGGTTTCAAAAATTTTCAAAACATTTAGATTATTGTCAAAAATTCGATAAAATGTAGCCAGAACAACAAAAAATAGCAAAAAAATAGATTCCGTTCCAAAGAATCTCAAAAATTCTCAAATTTTTTTAAAAACCATTCTTATCATAAGCAAATATCACTCACCAATCCCCAGCACATGTCCAAAATTCTGCACAAACTCATGAACCATCAGTGCATCTGCAAATCCCACAGAGCTTAAGCATTGATTTCCAATTCTTGAAAATTCCGGGAGATGTCGATTATCATTTACTAACAAATCATCAGATTCTCGTTCTCGAATTTTACATTCTTCAGTTGTCCCTGTTACTTGAATTCCAATGTCTTCTAGGAATTCATCATTGAGTTCCGAAGGATCTAAAGGCTCTTCTGGCTCTTCTGGAATTTTTTGAAGTACCAATTCCACTGGTTTCTGGGTTTCTTCGTCTCCAGATGGAGTCGCGGCATGGGAGGACTTGGGAATGGCCTTCAAAACATTCAAACGGACGAGTTCTTTATTAATATCGTCCTCCGTAAGCACTGCAAATTCTCTTTCTTGTCGTAATTCATCAGATTCATTGGTTTTCGGGACGATAAACTCTCCAATGACCATTTTTGTAGTGAAGGCAAAGTTGTCACGGTTTATGTAGGTTATCCCGTTTTTTGCGAGGTACTGGAAGAAATGCCATGGAAAGGTAGCTGATTTTAAAAAAATTTGATTTTGTCTTGAAACTGTTTGAAAAATTTTGAAAAAAAATTGGAATTTTTTTGAAATTTTTGAAAAATTCCAATTTTTCAATTGAAAAATTAAGATGAAAATAGCAATCTGAAGTTGATTTTTAGCATTACAACATGTAAATAAAATTTTTTCTTATACTTTCAACCAAAAACTTCGAAAAAAAAATCGAAAATTTTTAGGAATTCCAAATATGACCCAAAAAAAATTCAACTTTTCAAAAAATCTACAACTTTTTGGTGGGTTTTTTTGAACGGGGAATCCGATAAAACCAACAGTTTTCTCAAAAAATTCACCCCCTGCTTCAGAATCGCCATTTTAGGGGTGTCGTATCATTATGACGCATCGTGTAGTACTCATTATCGAAAAATGGGAGGACTTTTGTCATAATCTTTTTAGCAAACAAAGAAGTAATAGGATGGACTGATAAGTGTTTCATGCTTCTTATTGAGAAATGAATTGGCTTCGATACGCGAATGACGTTATTGAGTATGCTAGCAAACATGAGGTAGGTTAAAGAATTTGACGGCTACAAAATAACTGGGTCTAATGGACTCGATAGCAAAATATGTGAATTGCTCTTAAAGGGGGGGGGGGGGG
>LR538322.1:222084-234383 GCA_900883565.2 Caenorhabditis panamensis | reverse complement strand
AGTGTACAACTTTGTTGCAAATTGTAGAGAAAGTGCCCCTGGCACATGATCCATCATCCGTTTTTTTTTCTAAAATTTTCTCCGATTTTTAAAAATTCGTCAAACATGACGATTATTGCAATTGAGCAGTTAGAGAAAAGTCTCTCGTCGCGCCGCACTATTTCTCAACCGTCTCTCTGCGTCTCTCTTGCAGCCACACTCTCTCGTACCTGCTCGATTGCGAAATCTTGCGAGAGAGTGTGGCAGCAAGAGAGACGCAGAGATTTTCTCTAACTGCTCAAATGCAATAATCGTCCTGTTCGACGAATTTTTAAAAATCGGAGAAAATTTTAGAAAAAAAACGGATGATGGATCATGTACCAGGGGCACTTTCTATACAATTTGCAACAAAGTTGTACCCTCCTTTTTCAGCCCCCTTTAATGTTTTCTTTATATTTAGGTTACCAAAGTACTGTAGTTGGGCTTGTGAAATTGATTTTTTTTTTCAGGACCCCAGTGTTGCTCAAGCAGAATTTTATAAATCAGTCGGTGGAGTATTTAGGCAGTTAGGTTGGTTTTCGGTTTTTGCTGTACCCGGTGGCTTCATTCTTGGTTCACTTGGCTTTACTACTTTTGGCTTTGTCGGACTAGTTTTTGGTCATTACAAAGTAAAATATGATGTGAGTCAGATAAATTGAGCAGGGCAGGGTATGTAGCAAGCTATCATTTTTTAGAGTGTTTGGAAAGCATATAGAGGTTTGAGCAAAGAGGAAAAAATCAAGCTTGGAAAGAAGGTAGGAAAAATGAAAGGGCTTTTTTCATGCCATTTTTATTTTTAAGATCGCCGCAGCCGTGACAATCAATGGCAGTGCAGCGTTTTACAATTGGTACGCACTCGGATCAAATCAAATTCTTTTAAGAAGAATGGTACTAGCTGCCACCAATTTTGTCGAAGCTGGAGTTCAGGCTCTAATCGGATAACCGTTTTTCTGTTGTTTTGAGTCTAATGTTTCCTGATAAATTTGTTAAGATTTGAAACATTTGATTGCAAAATAATAATTTTGAAAAAAGGAACATGAATTTTTTGAAAATTTTTGAAAAATTCTAATATTTACTAAAAAAATATTATTTAGTAGCTTACTCGGTAGCTGTGCAATCTTCAAATTTCCAAAGAAAGCCAGTTTTTAAAAATTTTGGAACAGTTTTTCAAACTTACCCTAACAACTTCCGAGTACGTTCCCAACTTTTTTCCACATGGTGCAAAATAGCTGACATCTCCTCTTACACCATTGGCACTCATCATTCTCACACAAGTCTGTCTTCTCCATCCCAATTGCAGTGGTAATCGAATCATAGCCTCCGAAAGCTTCTTCCCATTCTCTTCTGGATCATTCGACGCCGCGGCTGCAGCAGCAGCCTTAGCAGAGAGAATAGCAGCCAAAGCTGCAGTTTCTTCTTGTTTTTTCTGATGCTTTTTCTGATGATTCAGCTGGTGTTGTGCCATCAGAAACTTTACTATTTCCTCTTGTTGCTTGGTTTTCGCGTCTTGTTCTTTTTGTTGCTGTTTCGCGGCTTCTTTTGCTTTTTTTAGTTGTTCCTGAAAATATTGACACTTCGGAATTGGTGGATAAGACGGTTTTTTTGAATTCAGGAAAATTGAGTTTTTATTTTGAAACATGGAAAACTATTCTAATAAATAGCAAATTGAGTTTTTGACATTCTTACTAATTTTCTGGAAGAAAAAAATCAAAAAGCAAAAATTTAAAAAAAAAATTGAAATTTCGACTTTTTTGTGTTTTATTTTTGTAGGATTACGGTAAGAGATATCAAAAAGAAGTCAACTGCAAACTTATAAAGCTACAAATTTCCTATCAAATACTGTTTTGATCTCTATTTTTGAAGCAAAATGAATTTTTTAAAATTTATCAAATAAAAAACAAAAAAAAATTCAAAACATTTTCAATTTTTTCCACAAAATCAAGTTTTATATTTCCTTTTGAGAAAATTTTACAAACTCATAGAACTTAATTTTGTCTATCAAATACTGTTTTGACTTCAATTTTAAAACCAAAATTGAATTTTTTAGGATTTTTCAAAAAAAAAATACCAAAAAAAAATTTTTTTTTCAATTTTTCAAATTTTTTCAAAAAATCAAGTTTCATCTTTCTTTTTGAGAAAATTTAACGAGCTGATAACATTCAATTTTGTCTATCAAATACAGTTTGAATTTCACTTTTGAAAGCAAAACTGAATTTTTTGTGATTTTTCGAAAAAACCAAAAACAAAATTTTTTTTCTTAAATTTTTCAATTTTTTCCCCAAAAATCAAATTTTATCTCCTTTCTAAAATAAACTATTGACAACTTGTAAATCTCAAAATTAGCTTTGTTTTATTCAATCTCGTTCATTGTTCAGAAGAAATTTAAATTTTTTTAAAATTTTCAAAGAAACCGAAAAAAAATTTTTTTTCCAATTTTTCAATTTTTAAATTTTTTTTCAAATTTTCAAAATTCCTCACCGCCTTCTTCTGACTCTCCTTCTGCTGTTGCTGTTGTTTCTGTTGCATTTGCTGTGCAACCAGTTGCCACATCACATTGTTCATCATTTGGTTTTGGGCTCCAGAAGCTCCAGAATTTGATTCAGATGATGTTCCAGCATTTCCAGAATTTCCAGAATTTGCAGTTTGACTTCCAGAATTTCCTCCAGATCCTCCAGAAGGCTTCTTCTTGGCCATTTCCATCATTTTTTTAATGGCCTCTTCCATTTGATTTTTTTGCGGGGTCATCATCATTTGTTGTAAGGCCTGCATTTGGATGGCTTGTTGCCACATCATCAGCATTTCTGGAGTCATTGTTCCTGGGGTTGCAGAAGGTGCTGGAGGTGTTGTTTTAGGTTCTTTTGTCTCTTTTGGAGGCTTTGGAGGCGTAGGAGCCGGCTTTTTCTGCGCTGCAGCCATCAACGCTCCAATTTGAGCAAGCTGTGTTAGTTGCTGTGCGAGAGCTACATTTTGAAGGCCTCCTCCAGAAGGTCCAGATGAACCGGAAGATCCATTTTTAGCTTCTCCAGAAACCGTAGAAGACGTAGAAGCTGTTGTAGCATCTGTTTTCTGAAGCTTGGCAAGCATTGCCTGTTGCTGTTGCTGCTGCTGCGCAGCAGCAATCAAAAGCAACAGTTGATTGGTGTCACTCATTTTTTGGGGTTTACATGTGAAGAGATTCTCTGATTCTGGAAGAAAAAAGGATTGAAAAGGGGTTTTTGGGAGGAGGAGAATTGAGGGGAGGAAACATAGAATAGAGTGGGTAATAACGTTAGAATTTTTTGGAAAAAATGGAGATTTTTTGAAACAGAAAAAAAAGTTCAAAAGTTGATTTGAAGGAAAATTAAAAATAAAATTAGATACCAAGATTTAGAAGTAGAAATCTACAAGGGAGCACTAATTATTTTGCAAGATTTTTTTTGTTTCATGGATTTTCAAAAACAGTAAAAAATGATTAGCTTTTTCATTACCATAGCACATGCTTCTGGTATAAATTTTTTTGTTGCAAATTTTGCTAGTCGATTTATTCATTTTTTGAAATATTTTCAGGATTTTTCGAATAATTGATCGATTGTTCAATGTTTGCTGTACAAATGCACTTAAAATTGGTTTCTAGATTGATTTTCTGTTTCAGAAATTTTTTGAAACAGGTAGAAACAAAATTTTTCAATAATCAGTTCGGTATCAAAGATTCAAAAAACGTTCACTTATTTGAAAATGGCAGTATTTTTGATTGATTTGTCTTTTGGATCGTTTTGAATTTGTTTTTTTGTGACGAACGTAAAATTGATTTTTTTTTCAAAATCAGAGAACTCATAAAAATTTTGAAACGGTTTTTTTAGATAAAGAGGAGAGGGGTTCTGGAAGAATAAGAATAGAAGATTGAAAAGAGAGTTGGAGGGATGAGAATTGATAAGAGGAAACATAGAATAGAGTGGGTAATAACGTTAGATTTTTTTGGAAAAAATTGGGGATTTTTTGAACCAGCAAAACAGTTCAAAAATTGATTTGAAGGAAAATTAAAAGTAAAATTAGATACCAAAATTTAGAAGTAGAAATCAACGAGGAAGCACGAATTATTTTGCGAAATTTTTATGTTTCATGGATTTTCAAAAACAGTAAAAATGTTTAGCTTTTTCATTACCATAGCACGTACTTCTGGCATTGAAAGTTTTTTTGCAAATTTTGCTAATCGAATGATTTTTTTTAATTTCAAAGATTTTTCTGGGATTCGGGCTGATCTTGTGAACGAACAAGTGGAATTGATTTTTAGATTAATTTTCTGTTTCAAGAAAAGACTGAAACAGGAAAAAACAAAAATTTTCAATAATTGGTTCGGTATCAAAAATTCAAAAAACGTTCAGTTATTGGAAAATCGAATTATTGTCAATTGATTTGTCTTTTGAATCGTTTCGAATTTGATTTTTTTGTGACGAACGTAAAATTGTTTTTTTTTTCAAAATCAGAGTTTTCAAAATTTTTTTGAAACATTTTTTTTGTGATAAATAAAGTTTAGTTAGTGATGAAATAAATGTGTTTGCGGAAATTAAAAAAAAAATGAAAAACATCTAAACTATCCAAGAAACAAATTGTTCCAACAATCAATTTGTAAGGACGCCGAAACTTCTAAACATTGATTTTGGAACAGAAAAAATTTCCATTTTGGATTTTCTAGTAGTTTTTTTTTAATAAGCTATGTTTATGAAGTTACAATCGCCATACCAGCCCTAAATTCAATTTAAAAAATTTTTGAAACAGGAAAAAATCAAAAAAAAAGTGAAAAGTAGTCCGCTGAACCAACAAACAATTTTTTTCTGTTTCAAAGACATTTTTAATTTATGATTTTTTTGTTTTGTTTCACTGGGATAGCGCTTTTTGATCTCAACTATTTTTTAGAATTTCTAGAATTTGATAATAGTTTTTTTCAATCATTTACATCTGATCGATTGGAAGTTCCTAATAATCAGAAAAATCTCATTTTTGTTTGAAACTGCAAATCAATGCAAAATGAATTGTTTTGAAAGCTTGAAAATTTGAGAAAAAAACAAGTGGGAAAATTAGAAAATCGATAAACCTCAATGACCATGAAAAACAAAGAATATTGAAGTTCTGTCTTCTCTAAAAAATTCTAAACCATCTACAGCGTCAGCTCCAGCACTAGAACAACCCAAAAACATTAAAAAAAAATACTTTGAAACAGTAAAAAGCGCCCAAAAATGGTTAAAAGTCCAATAAACTAGTGAGAAACGGTCATCCGGATCGGTCGTCCTCGTCAGGGAGGCGAATGACGGGAAGAGGCCAATTCGGGTAATAGTGAATGAGAAAAGAAACGGAGTGGAAGAAGGGGGGAAGAGGAGACAAGGAGGCGAGGAACGAACGAAAAAGGACAGATGTGTCAATCGACACAGCCGGCCGAGCGACATGGACACCATGCTGGGTGCTGGGGTATTACTTATTCTGGGGGACTACTGGTTTTACTGTGTATTCTAGGTTTTTAAAAATTATAACGACAGGCATTATGATAATTCAGAAGGTTCTACAGTTTTCTTTTAGTGAAATTTGTGAAACAGCGATTTTTGAAAAAAAAATGTTTTTTTTTAAATTTTGATTGGCGTTTTTACTGTGTATCAAATTTTGTTTTAATTCAAATAACAAACACGAAATTGCAGAACTTTTTACAATATATTTTTAGAAAAATTTATAAAACAGTAATTTTTTTTTTAATTTTGAAAATATTTTTTTGATTGGTGGCGGATTTCTTACTTATTCTGAAGGACTGAAGGTTTTATTGTGTATTCAAAGTTTTTTTCAGTGGAATTGATAATTGCCATGTGATAATTCAGAGTGTCCTACAGTAAATTTTTAGTGGAAATTAGGAAACAGTAAAATTTTTGAAAAAAAATGTATTATTATTTTTTTTCAATTTTTTTCCTAAAAATCTTGATTCAATCTCGAAAAAAAATTTAGTTTGTATGAGAAATCTCTGACAATAAGAACAAGCAATAATTCAAAAAAATTAAACTGCAAATCAATTTTTCTTGAAACTGAGAAAAAATTTCTGTTTCAAAATCTCATAAGGGTACTAAATTTGGGTGCAGATCATTAGTCCAGTAACTGATAATGGAATTTATGTTCAAAAAAATAAATTTGAAAGCATAGATGGCTTGAAAAATCAAGAAACAATGAAAAAAAATTACAGTTTCAAAATTTCAAAAATTGAAATTTTTTCACTTTTTTCTAATTCCGCTCGCTCTTGTGTGAAAACTATTCTAAATTTCACTAAAAATCCGAAAAGCTTTTTTCCGAATAAACTGTTTATACCATGACACTTCCTTTATACAGATCAAAAAATCATACATTCATGAAAAAAAGTACCGCCAAAAACCAAAAAAAAAGTGAATGTATGACAAGTTGAGTTGGTAGTGAGGTGGAGGGGTCCACTCACAACATGAAAGGAGAGTACCGAAAATAGAGAAATATGGTCAAGTACAGGGTTAGGGGAATAAATTATTCGGAACATCGATTGAAACAGCAAAACAGCAATTGTCTAGAAATTGTCGAAAAATTTTTTAGAAAAAAATTGAAACTGAAAAATTTTCAAAAAATCACTGTTTCAATTTTTTTAAAATTCAATTTTGAAATAAACAAAGCAATTTAGCCAATACAGGTGTTTCAAACATTTTTTTTAGAAAATCAATGATAAACTTATGAAATCCACAAAAAAGCCGATCAAACTGTCTAGGAATCATCTAGAATTTTTTTTCGGAAAAATTGAAACTGAAAAATTTTTCAAAAAAATCATTGTTTCAATTTTTTGATATCAGAGTTCGGAAAAAAATTGAAAGATAGTGAACAATAAATTATTGGAAAAAAAACGTTGAAAGTCTTCGAACACTACTCTGGTATTGTTTAGAAATTCTTACAAAATTTTTGAAATTGAGATTTTTTTTTAATTTTTGAATTTTTTTCAAATTTTTTCAAATAATTACTGTTTTACGAGATACTTATTTTCTAATTTTTAAAAATTCTGCACTGCTTCGATCTTTTTTACAGCAAAAATAGAATTTTCCACATTTTTCAGAAAATCAATGAAAATCAAAATCGTTTCAAAAAAAATGGCATTGAAATTGAGAAAAAAATTTTTTTCAATTTCTCAAAACTTTTTTTAAAATTTTGTACTGTTCCAAATAATTTTTCTATTCCAATCTAGACACTACAAAACAATCACCGTGTTGGCAATTCAAAAAAGAAAATTTTAGTAATTCAATCGGGTACAAGTACACCTCTCTCTGCTGTTGCCTCGTCTCCCGGTCTCCTCCGGGGAGGTTTATTTCTTTTTGATTGCCAATACCGCCCCCGTCTGTCACTGTTCTGTGTACAGAACATAATCCCACAGATGTCATGTCCTTCAAGTCATTTTAGGGGGAGTCATTCGATCTTACTAGTCAAAAATCATGAAAAAAAATGGTAAAACTTTGAAAAATCACAAAAAATTTCGATCTAGCTCAAAAATTGAGTTGAATATAGGAATAGAAAGACAATTTTTTGTAGATTATTTTGTTAGTTGACAACTTTTTGTTATCTTTTACAGGAATCACAGGAAAATTCAAAACAACCAAGGCACCCGTCGCAGCGCCGCCTATTTTCAACCATAACTCAAGAACCAAATGAGATTTTTAAAAATTTTCAACTAGAACAATAATCCTCAATAAAAGATGGATTAATTGCCATTTAAACTCAGCTTTTTCCTATTCAAATAACTGAGAAACAGAACATTCTAGAAAAGCATTGCGAAATCGGAACAACTTGCCTACCGGGTGTTTCATGTCCCTCTTCCCAACTTGATGACCTTTATTGGAAAGGGAAATTAGTTGATTGGAAGGGGAGATTATGGAAAGAAACATGGGAAAACTGAAGAAATTAGAGTGGGAACTAAGCAGTTACTAGTAAACGAGTAAAGAATTCAAATTTGAAGAAATTTTGAAACAGTGATTTTGAATTTTTTTTTTCTTTCATTTTTTGTGATTTGAGAGTATTGACAGTGTTAGAACAGAACTACCAGATTTTGAAATGAAAATTTGGAACACAAAAAAATTAAAATTTCAGTTTCAAAATTTTTTTCTAAAATTTTAGCCGTCACAATTCAACAATTGAAGACGTTTTCTGTTCATTTTGCAAAATTGGAAAAAAAGGTACAGATTATTAAAATCGCCTTCCGATTAAAGATAAACACAAATGTTTTGTTTGAAAAAAATTTGAAACCGATACTTTTTTTTTAAAACGGAGTTGAGAATTTGAGGGGACTTTTTTATATTTTGACGATTTTTTTTTCAGTTTCAACAATTTTCAAAAAATATTGTGAGAGGGTAAGACGATAGTGTATGTCGTAAACGGAATTTCAAAAAAAGAAAAATTAGTCTAAATATCAAGCACTTCAGTTATTTTACAGTAGTCCAGAACAGAATTTAAAAAATAGTCCAAACCACCCAGAACCTGGGTCAAAAAAATTTCATAATTTTTGCTGCTTCAAAATTTTCAAAAAATCTTACAAAATTTCATGTTAGTACTCACGAATCGTCTTCTACTTCAAAAATTCAGAAAACATTAAAAAAAAAACGCCAGATGCAGAACAGAACACCCGCTCTAGTTAGTCAATTGGGGCCTACAGTAACAAATCAAACCCAGCTAAAAAAATCCCAAAAAAAGCTTCAAAATTAGTCCGAAACCAGTGAAAACCAGCCAGTTTGAGTGAAAACAATTAGGTTTTCTACCGTTTCAAATTTTTTAGATATTCAAGTAAAATTTCACAAGTTAGTAAGTACATACTCCAACAACTAGCGCCTAAAGATCCTAATGAAAACAAAAAAAAATTCAAAAAACAGAGAATTGTAGAGAAAATGATACAGCACTAAATAAATAAAAATGTTAAAAATTTGTTTTCAGTTTCAAAAAATTTTAAAAAATATTGTGAGAGGGTAAAACGATAGTGGGTATTGAGAAGAACAAACCAAAAATAAAATAAAAATCAGTCTATCTAGCAATTGAATTACTTTACAGTAAACATTAAAAAAAACAGTCTAGGTAACAAAAAATTTCATAACTTTTGTTATTTCGAAATTTTTAAAAAAATCTTAAAAATTTTTCATGCACTCACGAAGCGTCTACTGATTGAAAATCACTAATACAGCCAAAAGAAAAATTCAGGAAATAGAAAACATTTTAAAAAATTCCAATTTCAAAACAAAACACCTAGATAGACATTTCTACAGTACCGATTCAAATCAAACCCAGCTAAAAAAAATCTCAAAAAATCATTCAAAATCAGTCGAAAACCAGATAAAAACCAGTCAGTTTGAGCAAATACACACAATTTTTTACAGGTTCAACTTTTTGAAAATTCTGAAACTTGGCAAATCAGTGAGTACTGTCAAAAATAACGACCTAGAAATGATAATCGAAACAGACAAAAAAATTTAAAAATTGGAAAATTGTAGAGAAAAATAAAACAGATAAAGGGAACACTAATGGAACATCTAGTAAATTGAAAAAAATCCCAAAAAATCCTTCAAAATCAGTCAAAAATTTCATAATTTTCGCGGTTTCAAAATTTTTTAAAAATCTTACAAAATTTCATGTTAGTACTCACGAAACGTCTGCTAGTTTAAAATTAAAAAACGCCAAACCCAGAACAAAACACCCGCTCTAGTCAGTCAATTGGACCTACAGTAACAAATCAAACCCAGCTAAAAAAATCCCAAAAAACCCTTCAAAAAAAGCCCCAAACCAGTAAAAACCAGTGTGAACGAGTAGAGTGGACACCACACAAGAAGAAGAACACGGTGTCTCGGCGGCGGCGACGAATAGTGCTCCCTGCCCGAGTGTCCGCTCGCTTCTCCTCTTCCAATGTGTGTGTTGTGAGTGTGTGTGTTGTGTGTGAGTGTGTCCCCTAGGTCATTTGTGCCGTGTCCCTGTCTCCTCTCCTTCTATACTCTCTAACATGGTGTCTGACGACGTTAAAGAGGAGTCGAGGGGCTGCGTTTTTGGGGTGGTGGTGGTCTTCCCGGGGTCGCCGCAGTGCCGCCCGTGTTTCGTCCTCCGTGGCTCGTTTCGCACTCGTTCGACTCGTAGAAACGAGCTGGACACGATGGAAATGGTTTGAAGACTGTAGAAAAACTGGGGAAAGAGTTATGGAGGGGAAATGAGTGGCTAGAAGGGTATTGAGGGTCAACACACGTATTTTGAGACCAAAATGTCATTTTTTCTAGATTTTATGATGCGCTAGACTTACTGAAAACTAGAAAAATGTATTTCTGTTTCAATTTTTTAGAAACGGTAAAAGGTAGTTGCAAAAAACATTACTGCTTCTTTTTTGCTTTCCAAATTTTTTTTGAGATTTGGAATATTTTCAAAAATTACTGGACTACTCAAAATTCAAAAAATTAGCTGCTATGGTTGTTTTGATGTTCACAAAAATTCCCCAATTTTTTTTGTTAGCTCAAACGTTGTCTATTGACTGTCCAAAACTAGTAAAGTACAAGAAAAATTTTTGAAACAGAGAAAAAAAATCGTTGTCCATATTTTTTTCGCTAAGAGACTGACCACGGGATAATGGATTTCTGTTTCAATTTTTTCAGAAACGGTGAAATGTAGTTGCAAAAAACAGTACCGCCTCGAAATGTTTATTTTTCGAATTTTCCTAGTAAAGTAGAATTTTTTCTAAAATTACTACATTTTTCAAAAGTCAAAAATTGACTTGGTATGGTTGTTTCTGGGCTGAAAAAAAATAATGAGAGCACACTTTCAATTCATTTTGATTGTTTCACACTTGTCTATTGGCTCTTGAAAACTAGTAGAATACAAGAGAAAAAAATTTGAAACAGAAAAAAAAAATTGTTGTTCAATTTTTCGTCTTCATAATAGCCACTGGGTAATGGGTTTCTGTTTTAAAAACTACTAAAACTGTAAAATCTAACTACAAAATTTTGTAGCCTCGTGACTCTTTCTCCAATATTTTCTGAAAAAAAACGTAGAATTTTTCTAATAAGTTTGAGAGCATTCAAAAGTCAAAAATTTACTTGGTATGGTTGTTTCTGGCTTAAGAGATTTATGAAAGCACACTTTCAATTCATTTTTCGGTCCACTGTTGATGTTGTCCATTGACTCTTGAAAACTAGCAGAATACAAGGAAACATTTTGAAACAGAGAAAAAATTTTTGTTCATTCGGTTGCCGCGGAATACTGAATACAATACACTATATTTCTGTTTCAAATGTTTTTGAAACTGTAACCATGTTTTAAGACAAGTTCTCTGTAATTACTCAACAATGCCCACTAGGCTTATGCACAGGAGCCGAAAGTATTTTTGATCGGGCTGATATTTTGCATAGGGGTAGTATAGGGGTCTGTAAGTCCAACAAAGATACTTTTGGAATTTTTGCTCACGGGCTCGCGGAGCTGGAGCCAAAAAACGGATTTTTAAGATAGACTCTCTGAAATCTCTCAACAACGTTGTTCACAGGAGCCGATTTTATTTTTGATCGAGCTGATATTTTGCATAGGGGTAGTATAGGGGTCTGTAAGTCCAGCAAAGATACTTTTGAATTTTTTGCTCACGGGCTCGCGGAGCTGGAGCCAAAAAACGAGTTTTTGAAAAAGTTGGAAATAGGTTCTGGTTTTTTGCGTACGGGGGTTTTTCAACACGTAAAACACGAATATCATAATGAAAAATTTTGAAAAAATTTTCTAAGATAGGCTGTAGTACAAATTTTTCAAACTTTTCCATTTTTCGAGGTGATGATCAACTAAAGTCACAAAAAACAAACATGCCATCGTGTTCTACGCACAAAATAACATATATTTAAGACAAAAAATCAAAAATTAAAGGGACAATATTTGGCCGTTTTGCACTTTTTATGTTTTTTAGTACTAAAATTCCCTTTTTTTGCCATTTTTTTCATTTTATTGAAAATTTTTCAACTGAAGTCACAAAAACGGATTTCAAATTCGTAATTTACAAATAAAAACACATCAAATGAATGCAAAAAATCAAAAATTAAAGGGGCAATATTTGGCCAAACTGCCTGATTTGTGTTGCATAAAACAGTCTTCACAAATTGGTCATTTTCGGGTACTTGTTCAACTGGACTATTTTCTGTTCTAAACGTGGCTTTATACTGGAGATTCATACCTATCATTTGAACACAAGAACTAGTCTCCATCATTTTTTTGAAACTTTTTACGATTTTTGGAATTTTCAGCCCAAATCGCAAAATATCACAACGTAC
>LR538322.1:144579-219941 GCA_900883565.2 Caenorhabditis panamensis | reverse complement strand
GCCCGATCAAAAATACTTTCGGCTCCTGTGCATAACGTTGTTGAGGGATTTCAGAGAGTCTATCTTAAAAAATTGATTGTTACTTGTTGAGGGAACAAAAAACCAAAATCGAACGGCGTTTGGAAGCGAAGTACAATGGACAAAAATATCGGCTTTGAAACTGAATTATATTTACAATTAGTAAATTTGAAACAGAAAGCAAGTATGCGTAATCCTAGTTCTGTAATAGCATCTGGTACTAAATTCAAAAAAAACTGATTTCTGTTTCAAATTTTTTTGAAACGGTGAAAATCGGTTACAAAAACATTGGGTATGTGTTTTGGATCTCAACAGCAAAAATAACAATTTGAATAAGTAGAATTGATTCTGGAACACCTATTTTGAGTCCCAATCCATAAAAAAAGGGAAAAATCAGAAAATCTATAACCAGTGGTCTAGGACTAGGGAGAGGAGACAAAGAGATCAAGGACTCATTGGTCAATTATAGATTTTCTAAAAAAAATTTCTTGATCCCTAAAAAAATTGGAAAAATTAGGTTGTATTGAATCTGTGTAGACATGCTAATGCTGTTTCACGATTTCCAAAAATTGCTAGAAATTTTTGAAACCGTATTCTCATTCCGATAAAATCTACTACAACAAGAACCCCAACCTTCAAAACATCTAGTACTTGTTGTCAAGGAACCAGAACAAGGTGTGTCCTCTCTTTCCTTTTTCTGATTTCCTGGGCCTAACTACACTCATTATTTCCCTCCCTGGAGCCCAGGATTCAATCAGAACTACAAGTGAGAAACGTGATACAAACAAAATTGGTTGTTGGTTGGGTACTTTGAATATGATAAACAAAGTGAAAGAAGATTTGACTATTTACTATAAACAATGAGAAAACGGGAGGTTTTTGCATGAGGGTAATGCATAACTGATAGAAAGGACCACTACAACATTATAGCACTCCTATTTCTTTGCCTCAAGAGTCACGCGAGTGGTGTTTTTTGGAAAGAAAATAATTATAATACATAGAAACAATGAAAAAAAGTGTGTTTCAAGGTTCCAGGAAAGGTTTGATGGTTTGGTTCTTTATCAATGGTTCTACCCCCTCTTACAATTTTTAGTACAGTAATAATTTCTGTTTACCTACTGCATTTCAACAGTCGTTCTGTCTAGAAAAACCTATAGAAACCGAAAAAAATTAGGTTCAAATGTTTCTGTTTCGAGTTATTCTGATAATTTTCTAGTTTTGGCTGAACCACAATGACATCTTCAGACGCTTTGTGTTTGTTAACTTCGATAGTCCATCTGCCCTAAGGACACTCTATACTTACAGTAACCCGGCTACCGTATCCCTGAAACCTCTAGGTTCTGGAAATCTCATAGAAATCAAGGAAAAATGAAGGAACCTTGATAGAAACATAGAAAACACCACCGCGACAACTCTAGAACTCGAAAGGGAGAAGAGCGCCACCGAGAACAGCAGCGAGAGTGACACTTGGTTAGAGAAGAACGAAGAAGGGGCAATAAGTGAAAATACGGCTTCAACTGGTCAACAGGAACAATTTTTATAAAATGGAAACGTTCATTGAATCAAAGAGGCTCTGAGAAAACCTGGAGACATTCCTGTTCCAAAAAAATCTGATAGCGTTTCAATGTTAGCAAGACAACAATAGACTCATTTTGGAACTATCCATACAGACTTGAATGTGAAACTGTGAAATTTGCGTCCAATAACAATAGAAGGTCAGAAATAGAGCACTTTTCAACTCCAAACAAGTCAAAATGACCTGATAAACCTCTAGACCCCTTAGCGCCACCATTTCCACCTATGGAACCTAGATACCGTACCCCCCAGAACATCCATAGCCCTTAGAATCAACCAAATCCATAGAAACCACCGAAAACCAGTGAGAAAACGCCACCGCCACGACTGCCCGAACCAAAACGGGAGGCAAAAAGAGCGCCATCGAGTGGCGTCGCCGCCGTCTCCTCTCCTTTCGTCTTCTTCTTCTTCTTCCGACCGGAGGCGACGTCTGGCCGAGGGGCACACGGAGACAACGGGCATTTCTCTCTCGCTCTCTTTCACATGTCTATGGGCCACGGCAAGTGTGCAGAGTGTGTGTGTCTCATTTTCGACAACGATTGCCCCCTCCTTCTTTCGCCGTCCCGTCCTCGCCACCACCAATAACACACATTCGTCTCGGAGAAGACGAGCCCTCTTGCTCTCCATTCCGTCGTCGCCCCCGTCGTTTTGTGTGCATGTGGGGACGAGCTCTGGCGGAGCTCCGAGAGCTCCCCGTGTTTTCAATGTCGATTATGGCAGCAGTGTCGAGGAAAAGGAAAAACGGCGGCGGTGACTGGCTCTTTTGAGTGGCGGCGGCGGTGACAGGACCGCCGTGGCGAGCGGAGATGTGGCGTTGGCGATGGCGCTATTCAGGGACTGAACTTGTGTTGGTAAGATTCATTGATTTCTCGAGGAACGATCTAATTGACTATGTAACCTTGGTTTTGTTGTTCTGGAAGTTCTGAAACAGAGAGATTTTTTTTATAAAAATGCGCCATCATTTTCATGATTTTTTCGAAGTGCTGAAACAAAAAAATCAAGGCAGTGAATTTTTTTGGCAGCATCATTTTTGGTAGATTTATTTTGCAGGAAATAATGGACGAGCTTGAACTATTTTTAAAATTAGAAATTTTCTAATACGAAAAATTTGAAACAGTGATTTTTTTTTCTTGAATTTTTTCTGTTACTGTTTTTTCTGAACTTGAGGCCATCACAGTGTGAAATTGCTACTGTTTGGGAATTGACTTTGATTTTCAAATGATGGATTTCATAAGGATGAACTGTTGTGATAATATTTGATTAACTAAAAAGAAAAAATTGAAACAGTGACTTTTACATTTCAATTTTTTGGTCGTGCCGGTGGCGCTATTCAGGGACTGAACTTGGCTGGATCTATTCCATTGATTTTCAAGCGAAAAATATAGTGAATCAACGTGTATCCTTGATTCAGATCTTCTGCTATTTTTTGAAACAATGAGATTTTTTTTAATTGCGCCCTCATTTTTCATGATTTTTTCGAAGTGCTGAAACAAAAAAAATCAAGGCAGTGAATTTTTTGCAGCATCATTTTTGGTAGATTTATTTTGCAGGAAATAATGGACGAGCTTGAACTATTTTTAAAATTAGAAATTTTCTAATACGAAAAATTGAAACAGTGAATTTTTCTTGAATTTTTTTCCTGTAACTGTATTTCCTGATCTTGAGGCCATTACAGTGTGAAATTGCTAGTTTTGAGGCCTGGGCTCTTGATTTTCTAATTATGTGTTTTATAACGATGAATTGTTGCCAAAATATTTGATTAACTAAAAAGAAAAAATTGAAACAGTGACTTTTATATTTCAAATGTTTTGGTCATGGCGGTGGCGCTAGTTGGGGACTGAACTTGGACCTGCTTTTTTTATTTCCATAAGAAATATCAGCTCCATTGTACTTATTACCGTAACTTTGTTATTCTGAAAGTTCTGAAACAGTGAGATTTTTTTTATAAAATTGCGCCATTATTTTTTATGATTTTTTAGAAGTGCTGAAACAAAAAAAACAAGACAGTAAATTTTTCGCAGCATCATTTGTGGTAGATTTATTTTGCAGGAAATATGTTGCGTATTGGAACTATTTTCAAAATCACAGATTTTCTAATAGGAAAAATTTGGAACAGTGATTTTTTTCTTGAATTTTTTTTTCTGTAACTGTCTTTTCTGATCTTGAGGCCATTACAGTGTGAAATTGCTAGTGTTTGGAAAGTGACTCTCGTTTATCAATTAATGTCTTTTATATGTGACTATCAACTGTTGTGAAAATTTTTGATTAACTTAAAAAAAGTTGAAACAGTGACTTTTATATTTGAAAAAAAAATGAAAATAAAAATAAAATTTTTTTTTGGTACTCTGATTTCATTAGCTTTTGAAAAGATCATGGTTCCACTGATACATCGTCTTCGTATTCCTGGTTCTGAACATGTTAGATTTTTGAAACAGTGGTTTTTTTTTTTTAAATTTTTTCCTGTTTCTATCTTTACTGATATTGAGACCATTGTGGTATGAAATTGTTAGGTTCTACGCTAAATATTCTTCATAAAATTTCTATATCCCCTTTCAGATGGTGTTTATTGTCGAGTGCTCTCGTGAATATGTATGTAGCTGTAGCTGCACTTCGGAACTCTAAATGTATTGGTTCTTGCAGACATGAAGGCTTATTGCAGTTGTTCCCATTTTTCTGAAGATCTAAAGTTTATGAAACAGTGTTTTTTGTTCAGAGATAGATTTACTATAATCAATTTCTTCAATTCCCTGATAGGAAAAATTTGAAACAATATATTTTTTTGTAATGATTTTTTTCCCTGTTTCTGTAATTTCAGATATTGACACCGTTGCGATGTGAAATTGTTTGGTTCTGCGCCTTTTTTTGTAGAAAAACTTCATATTCCCTTTTCAGATGATAATAAAAAATTCAAAAAAATCAAGTATTGTACAGTACAAATCAACAAGGAAGAACACAGATCAGCACCAATTCCCACGCTGAATTACCATGTTTCTTTTCTCCGAAAAGCAAGAAAAGCACAGTACCCCTTTTTATTGCAAAACCCGCAAAGCACAATAACTTTTCTGCATCTCTTCAAACCCAACACTGTTTTCCCCGATGTTCCCGCAACATTACCATAAAAAACGTCTTCTCTACACTCTCTAACAGTTTTCTAACCTTTCCAAGTCTCTTTTTCTCTTTTCCAGCGAAAAGTTCTTTTCAGCTTCACACTTCGCCAGGACCCACCGATGTGGGTCGTGACTAGATGTCTCTGTAGTTTCTATTGTTTTGTAAATATTTTTGTAAATATGTATGATAAGCATTGAAATTGTGTAAATATTTATGATAAAAATGGGCAAGATGTAAGTTCAGAAAAAATATAAAAAAAAAACCGGGTTGATTTTTGAATTCTTAGAAACTAACACTGATCGCCACACCAAGAGGATCCAGCTGTGTGCTTGAATCATCGAAAACATAGGATTTTTGTAAATATGTATGATAATTATTGAAACTGCGTACATATCTATGATGAAATGGGTAAAAATGTAAGTTAAATTTTTTTTTTTAAATCGGGTTTTTTTTATTTCCTGAATTTCAGAAATTTTTCGAAATGGGAAACTTGAAGATGACCAGATTGGGATTGGATCCGAAAACACAAAAAATTTATAAAAAAATGAAAAAAGATTTTTTTTTGTGAGTTTTGAAAAAAATTGGTGATGGTGCATTTATTTTCAAATTTTTAGGCTTCACCATGATCAGCTGAACGTCTTTGGTAGTTTAGATGCGGATTGCGAAAAAATATAATAACCACGGAACCAACATTGGAAGACCGAAGCTGTCAAAAGAAGCAACTCTCCACCACACAATGTAAATATGTAAGTTTTAAAAAACAAGCAAAAATATTCTTTTCAATACCACATTTCCAAAATTTTCAGGTAAAAATGTAGCTTCATTGCATTGGACATCAACAACTCGATATAATTTTTGATTTTTTTTTCTGAAATTTTTTTTTGAAAATGAACATTTGAGCACAACAACTCGTTCACTAATGTGTTACTGACAGAGTACTAACCTGAACTTTCAGATGCTTCAGAAAAAGTTCTTGATAAAAAAGGAACTTTTTTTATATTTTTTTCGAACTAAATATAGAGAAGCAAAGATTGTTCAGGTAACTGTGCCTTTTCTGTTCTAAAAACTTTGAAACATTGATTGAAACTTATTTCTTAACATTAAAAAATTTGTTCACTGTTTCAAAGTTTCTAGAAAAAGTTCAGTCTCTTTTTCTGCTATTCCATCTATGATTTTCAATGCGAACTTGGATCCAGTTTTCCGTCGACTGATTGCTTTTTTTCCTTCAACTTCAGTGTTTGCGAAATTCGAGAGCAGTAAAATAGACTCCAGAAAAAATCATGATTTTCGAAAATGGACTGAATACACTAAAATGATTGTTCAAATTTTCATAAATTTTATAATGCAACAGTTTTGAATCGGTGAATTTTTTTTTAACTTTTCAAGAAAACTTGTCTGTTTCAAAATTTCTAAAAAAAATCACACATCTTCATTCTGCTAGTTTTTCTTCTTTTTTTCGAACCCATCTAGCCCACAGTATCCCTGTTTCCTAGCTACAGTAATCCAAAAAGCAACACTGCTAAAAAAATTCAAAACGCTGAGTTGAGTTACCATACAGTTGAGTTACCATTGTATTTATTTTCTCCGAAAAACGAGAAAAGCACCGTACCATACCTTTTATTGCAAAATCCCGATGCACAATAACTTTTCGGTGTTCCCGCAAAATTACCATACATAAACTGTCTTCTGTACACTCTCTAACTGTCCTCTAACCTGTCCAAGTCTCTTTTTCTCTTTTCCAGCGAAATTCGGCTTTCTTTCCAGCTTCATTCACACTTCTCTAGGGCCCACCGATGTGGGTCGTGACTAGATTTTTCTAAATTTCCTATTGTTTTGTAAATATTTTTGTAAATATGTACAGTAATCATTGAAATAAAGGACATATTTATGATGAAAATGGGCATATTGTAAGTTTGAAAAATTTTCTAAAATTTTTTCAATTTTTTTATTTCATGGATTTCAGAGATTTTCGCGATGTTCGGAGAACTAGAATCGACAAGTAGATTGGGGTTGGACAACTTCAACCACGGGAACGCCGTTGGACGAGCCAAGCTGATCGTGCCAAGACGTGCGATGTCTCCACACAAAAATGAAAAAAATATGTGAGTTCTGAAAAAAAACTTAATGATGGGGCATTTTTATTTTCAAATTTTCAGAATCCACCGCGATCAGCTCAATTTTACTAGAATTGAAGCGACCGAGATCAATGTCCAACCACTCCATCGAGCCAAAGCGTGCGATGTCTCCTCACAATAATGTAAATATGTATGTAAGTTCTGAAAAACGAGCAAAAATATCCCAAATTTTCAAAATTTTTAAGTAAAAATGCAGCTTCATCGCATTGGACACAACCAATGTTGAAGCAGTTATCATTGCACTGTCCAATTTTTTATTATTATTCTATTCTCAAATTGTAATGTAAAATGAAGTTCCTTAGCATTTCAACTCGTTCACTAATGTGTTACTGATAGACTACTGATTTGAATTTTCAGAAAGAAAAATTTGATGAAAAACGTATGTTTTATTTTATTTTTCCAAGCCATGTTTAGAGGAACACAGATTGTTGTAGTAACTGTAGCTTTTCTTATCGAAAAACTTTGAAGCATTGATTGAAACTTATTTCCTAACATTAAAAAATTTGTTGACTGTTTCAAAGTTTTTAAAACAATTTCACAGTTTCTTTTTCTGCTATTCCATCTATGATTTTCAATGCGAACTTGGATCCAGTTTTCCGTCGACCGATTGCTTTGTTTCCTTCAACTTCAGTATTTGCGAAATTCGGAAGCAGTAAAATTGAATCCAGAAAAAATTATGGTTTTCGAAAATGGGCCGAATACCCTAAAATGATTGTTCAAATTTTGAAAAAAATGGGATTAGAAAATTTTTGAATCGGTGAATTTTTTTTAATTTCCAAGAAAATTTTTCTGTTTCAAAATTTTTAAAACAAGCACACATCTTCACATTCTGCTAGTCGTACTTCGCTTTTTTCGAAACCATCTAGCCTGCAGTATCCCTGTTTTCTAGCTACAGTAATCCATAAAAAACACTGATTTGAAAAATTTAATTCCAAGATCACGCACGGCTATCGTATACTGTCAATTTTACTCTAAACTTCCAACTGTAAAAATTTTGAAACATTGAAAAAAAATTTTTAATCCTGTTTCAAAATTTCCAGATTAAAAATTTTTCTTATCTATCCATCAGTGCTGGACACCTTCATTTTCCTGGTTTATGTAGCTTACAGTATTCCTGTCACACGACACATTGTCAATTTTACTCTAAATTTCCAATTCTAAAATTTTTGAAACATTGAGAAATTTTTAAAAAATTCCTGTTTCAAAATTTCCAAATCAAAAAATTTATTTTCAACCAATCAGTGCTTGACAGCGCCGTTTTTCAGCTTTATTTATCCTACAGTATCCCTGTTTTCTAGCTACAGTAATCCAAAAAAAAATCCGATTTTCCGATAAATTTAATTCAAAAACCATCTAAACGCACGGTCCCAATGACAATTTTAATTTTAAATTCATAATCTAAAAATTTTGAAACATTGAAAAAAATGCAAAAATTTCTGTTCCAATTTTTTTTTCAAAAAACCGTTCTTCTTTTTCGCTAATTCTTGTTCCTCCTTATCTCGAGTTTCGAATTCAAACTTTTTTTTTCAAAACCAAATTCATTTACGTATTTATTTCTAGTGAAATTGAGCATGAAAATTGCGGATGAGGGTTTTCGGGATAGGAGATCCTATCCATCAGGATCAAACAATAATTATGACGAAAAAAAATGATAAATAATATGAGGCGACGAGGAATAAGGCGGGAGGGAAATTCGAAAAAAAAAGTTCCTATAAAAGCCATAAAAATAAAAAATAAAATTCGGTGAAAACGGGGATGAATGAATCCAAATTCCAGGATTTTTGGGGATGGAGATGTGTTACAAAAAGCTACCAAAAAACTCGAAAAAGGCACAATTTTTGGGTAAAAGTGAATAAATTATACAGAAAAGAGAAAGGCCCGAAATGAAGAGAAAATGATACAAAACAATAGTTTACAGGGAGAAAAAAAAGACGGGGAAGCTCTGTTTTTGGAGAGTTTTACGGGGAAAAGAGATCGGGGGAAATTATGAAAAGTGAAACACTTCAAGTGATGGTAGTGGAGTATCGATATGGATAGGATGGCAGTGATCTGAAAATTTGAAAAATTCAGTTTCAAAAATTTTTTTGTTTGAATTTGTTTTAAAAATTGATATTCTCAGATTTAGTCTCTTCGGGTTTCTCACAAATCAGACAGAAACTTTGATTTCCAAAATTTTGAATATCCCTATCAGTGTCTCAAATTTATAACAATAACCGGTGACTAGAAAGAAATGTTTCATGTTTCAAAAACACCCAAAATTTCAAAATCTAAGCATTTCCGCTAATAATCTACTGGGTGGTGAAGTTTACATTTCAACATTTTCTGTTTTTAAAATTTTACAATTCCTAAAATTGTCAGTTTTAGCAATTCTTCGACGATCCGGTTTCGAAACTATTCAGAATTTCAAAAGAAAAAAAAATCAGTTTCTCTCAATTTTCATAAAAATTTGAAAAGAGAATGAATTCAATGATCGTATTGTAGCGATGTCTTTCACTTTTCGCCCTATTATTTGAAAAAAAAAAATCAATTTCTGTTTCAAAAAATCCAAAACTTTTGAAATGTTGCACCTTTTTTCAGTGAATAGCGTGTCTAAATCATTTTTTCAACAATTTTTTTTAAATCACAGTTTTACCAATTTTAAAATTGAGTGAGATTAAATTCAATTCAATTTGCAGAAGATTTTTTATGGTAATTTATGGTATATTTTCGAAATTTCTCAAATTTTTCAACTTTCCAAAAAAAAACAGTAAAGCAGAACTACACATTTTCTGTTTCTAAAATTTTAGAATTTCGATAAAAGCAAATGTTACCTATTAGTAGAGAGAGAGATAGGGATCCTTTGAAATCGATGAAAACAGACCTCGAATTGTGTTAGAAAAACTGCTTTTCAAGTGTCTATGCTGTGATCAATGAAACAATTTCTAATTTTTCAGTTTCAAACATTTTTGAAACTGAGATTGATTCCAATTTTTTCGAGACCCCGACGTTTCAGAACGCGTCAGTTCAGAACGCGACGTTTCAGAACTTTTGCGTCACTTCAGAACGCGACGTTTCAGAACGCGACGTTTCAGAACGCGTCATTTCAGAACGCGACGTTTCAGAACGCTTGTTTCTTGCCGGCTGCGGCATTTCAGGCGTTCTGAAACGTCGCGTTCTGAAGTGACGCGTTCTGAAACGTCGCATTCTGAAACGTCGCGTTTTCGGGTTCTGAAACGTCGGGGTCTCATTTTTTCAGTACGTGCCTCCTTTTCATATCGTTAATTTTTCAATTTTCAAAACAACAAAAACATACCTAATCCCTTGCCTCGACCTCTCCAAGCGCTTCCTGGAGGTTTCCAATAGCGTCAAGTGATGCGGCTATCGACTGAAGTGCAGCATTTCCTCCATATTCCGTGGTGACAGGGTGGGGTGCAGATGGTGGAGGTGGTGCGGAAGATGTTGATGGTCCTGCTCTTTCTGATCCAGCTGTTCCTGATGATCCAGAAGGTCCAGTTCCTCCTCCTCCAACACTCCTTTTCTGTTGTCTTTGTTGTTGGAGGGACTTTCCGAGTGTCGGCGGTCGAGCGATGTCCGATTTGAGTCCAACATAATTGCAATAGTCCTGTTCCGAAGTCACGACGAGTTCACCGCGTTGCGAATGTTTTGATTTGACGAGGATGTTGAACTGGAAATGGAAAAAATTCGGTTTCAAATTTTTGACTAGTTTTTTTTTAATTTTCAAAAATTGATTCCATAGTTATTTGCTCTAGATACAATCGATTTCAACTATTTTTACATGAATTCTAAATTTTTTCACAGTTTCAAAACTTGCACTAAACCATTTTTATTTTTTTTTAATTATTCCTCCGCTACTCAAGATAACACTGAACCGAGTTTTTTATTTTTTTGCAGTTTCAAAAATACAATTGCTTCTTTTTTGTGATGTACTGGCAATTTTATCATTCGAAAAAGTTCTATAGATGATTCTAATTTTTTGGGTCTATTTTTCAGAAAAAAATCGTCTACAAACAAAAAAGAGCTTGCAAAAGTTTTTGATGTTTCAATAAGTTCTTTAGAATTTTTTGCACTTTTCAAAAATTGCTCTCGGGATTTTTCTAGAAAGAATCGATTCTAACTTTTCAGTGATTTCTAAGATTTTTTACAGTTTCAAAACTTGTTCTGAATTATTGAAAACTTTTTGTTTTATTGCTGTAAGGTTTGTTTGAAATATTCGAAATAGAAAAAAAGAGAGAAAACTGGACCAATTGTATACTTTTTCTGGTTTACAGTTTCAAAATTTCTTCGAGATCATTGTCAATTTCTTGTTTTAATTCAGCCACGCTTTAACCAGATTTTGAGAACAAAAATTCAAACAAAATTTTCAAAAAATCTCTAAAAAAGCAGAAACAAGCTAAGAAAAATTTCAGATTCCTGTTTCAAAATTTTCACTAAACCAATTCTGATAGACTTTTTTTCACTATCACTATGATTGTCCGAATCACCCGAAACTGTTTTTTTTTGCATTAAAAAAAAAACTAACCATATGCGCATTCCTGCAATGCTCCAAGAACGAGCTCTCCGATCTGCAGTGAACCGTGGGGCACACTTTACAGTGGTATGTCTCATTCTTGAGTTCTCCGTGATCATCGCGAATGTGGCCGAGGACTTGGGAGTGCTGAAAATTTGGGTTTTGATTTTTTGACATTGCAAGAAGAATAATCTACGCTATTTATCAAAACTGGTTAGAAATTTTTTTTTGAAACCGCAAAAAATTAAAAAATACTAATTTTTCTAACATTTCCAATTTGAAAATAATAATAAAAAACTTTTTCGACAACAGCACAAGCAAGAATAATCTTTGCTATCTATCAAAAAAATTTAGAAATATTTTTAGAAACTGTAAAATTTTCTAAAATCAAGTTTTTTTCCGTAATTTCGTGATAATACAATTGTTTCTATTTTTTACAATTTTTTATAACCAAAAACCTACATGAGTATCATCTGGAAACTGTTGCAGACATATCCGACACGCCGATCGATAGTTGAGTCCATGACGAATGGTGTGGGATAGCAGGCAGTCCGTGGCGGGCTAAAAAATTTTATAAATTAGAAAAAATAGTTTTTTTTTCAAATTTCTCACATCCTTCGGCAACGACCAGACATCCAGGGTTCCACAGAGTGGGCAGCATTGAGAATCGGTTCCGTTGGTTCTAAAATGTCGAAAATTACCGTCAAAATTGTCAAAATTCCAGGAAATTTGTTGAAAAAACTCACTCCAAGTACTCATTATGCTTCTGATCGTGTTGATCGCAGAGCTCTTTGCTGGCAAATCGACAATCACAGCTTCTGAAAAAAGGATAAGAATTTCAGTTTCAAAGTTCAAAAATTAAAAAAAAAAGTTGGAGAAATATAATTCGGTAACTCTTGTTTTGCGAATCTCTTTTTTTTAAATTTCAACACGTAAAAAACTAAAAACTCACGCTTCAAACGGCAGAAGATCCGAATGAGCATTGCGAATGTGTTTCTCGAACGCTTTTATCGCCGCAAACTCCTTTTCTTGACAATTGGCAATGGGACAGGTGAGTTTGAAGATGCACGATTTGAACGGGACAGAGTCGGATGCTGGAAGAGATGGATTTTTGTCAAGGTTTTGTACAACGAACTGGTTGAAATAAATCTGGATTTTTTAAAAATAATTTTTGAAACTGTGAAAAAAATACAAATTTGTTTTTTTTTTTTAATTTTTTAAAATTTTTTTAGAAATTGTGTCAATCTCTGTACAATCAGTTTGATATTTTCTAATTTTCTCTTTTCAAAATTTAAAAAACAGTGAAATTCCGGATGAAGCATTATCGGAAATTGTTACTCTACAACTCAATCGTTAATTTTGGAGAACAGAAAAAGTTTTATTTTCTAAATTTTCTTGGTGAAAAATACAGAAATTGCGCTCTTTTAATTGGAAAAAATTTCTTCAGAAACAAGATGCAATTTTCAGGAAACCGCAATTTTCAATTTTCAAAATTTGAAATTAAAATTGGCAAAAAAATCAGTTATAAAAAAACTACAGATTTCGATAATTTATGCAATTGTTATTATTACAAGACTTTGATATCAGTGTTCAAAAAATTTTGAAACTGTTGAAAACCAAATGAAAAAGGGAAAATTAACAGGAATTTTTTATTTTATTTTTAGAATGTTTTTTTTTTTCATTTTTTGTTTATATTCTGAAGAATCGATTGTCTTCTATCACTTATTAAAATTTTTTCAGAATTTTCTGAAACTGCGAATAGTTGATTTTCTCCAAACAAAGGTTCACTGTTTCACACAACCAACACACAACTTCAGTCATTTTTGAAACAGTTTCCTTATTTTTCTTTTCGCATTCAATTTTTCAAAACAACAAAGACTAACCATGTGTCTCATGAGCCTGATTCAAATGGTCCTTCACGTAGTGCATGAACAGTTCAATCTCGGTCTTGTAAGCATGTCCACACTGTCGACAGAACCACGAAAATTCGGCATAGTGCATTTTGTGCAGGTTTCCGTCTAATTCGCTGTTGAACGTGCTGTTGCAGGTCTGGAACTATTCACAGGATTGCACAAAAAATCGCAGTGATTTTTGAATCAAAATAATCTAGAAAATAAAGAAGAATGTTAATTTTTCGAGGGATTTGAAGCCCCTTCATAATCGAAAAGCAGAAATTTGAAAAAATTCCAGTTTCACTTGAAACAGAAAATGTTTCTGTAAAAACAGTAAAATATTCTTTCGTCGTATCGAATATTTTGAAGCTTTCAAAGACAAACTGATTTGAAAAAAATTCAAAAAAACTTTCATTTTTCACAAAACAGTAATCCATTGGAATTCGGATTTTTGGGATTACTGTAGAAAACAATAAAGCCATCGAAAATTGAAATTCAAAAAGATCAGAATTTTGGTGTAGTATTGACACTGTAACCACCAAAACTCAATTTAAGTTAGTAATTTTTGAAACAGAAATTTTCGGTTTCGGTTTTTTTTCTGGTATTACTGTAGTTACAGAACCCAATTATTCAAATTGAAATTCATAGAGATCCAAACTTTTCGTTTATTCAATTGCTGCAGCACTGTAATCACCAAACTCTCACTCAATTTGAGTCGTTAACTTTTGAAACAGAAATTTTTAGCTTAGGTATTCTCAGGGATTACTGTAGTCACAGTACCCAAGAATTCAAATTGCAACTCATAGAAATCAGAACTTTGAATAATGGTTATTGTAACCACAAAAACTCCATTGAAATCAGTAATTTGTTAAACGGAAAAATTTCAAAAAGTGTGTTGGTGTTTCTGTGGGATTACTGTAATTACAGTAATTCAGAATTAAAATTTTTTTAAATTTTGTAGGCATAATAGATACGATCGAGAAAAGAAATTATGACTACCAAAACTACCATTCAATTCAGTAATTTTTGAAACGGTAAATCAAATTACAGTAATCTCAAAGCCATCAGAATTTTTGCTACCTTCCAGTTCCTGATTACTGTAGCTCAGCGGAGAGGAGGAGGGTACTGTAACTACAGTATTTCAGGGCTTTATCGTTGGAAAATCCATTTTCTATGGAATTTGGTAGCTGGGGAGGGGAGGGGCTTAGAAAACAGAGGACAGGGGTTGTTTTTCAAATTAATTCATTTATTTATTAAATTCGTATCAATATTCCCATGCAATAACCAGTTCAAACCCTTCTGAGTATCCGGGACTTTGTAAACGTGGTACCAACCTGACACTTCTTCGGTTCTCCACTGTTGTTCTGCGTCGGCGTTGGTTCCATGGGTCTCGAGACAATGATTCTCCGTGGAGCAGGGTGCTGGAGAGGCGTGGTGGTCGCATTGCGGTTGGTGACGAGTCCGGCGGCCGGATTGACACGAATGTTGGCTTGAACATTGGGACGAACCACACGAGCTCCATTGGGGGTCGTGGAAACAAGTGGAGCCGAGATCCTTGGGGCTGGTTCTGCTCGACGAGCAGCAATTGTAGGAGTAGCACGAGTGGGCGGAGCCTGCGGGGTGGACTTGGCGACTTGAGCAATGACACGTGGAGCAACGACTGTCGATTTGGCGTTGTTGATCATGGCACGCTGGTTGTCCGGGTTGAGATGATTGAGGAGTGGGAAGACTCCACGCATGTTCTGGGTGGCGGCGATTGGTTGAAAGTGCGGGATGACAGACTCGTCGAGGTGGTTGTTGTGGGCGAGGAAGTTGAACCAGGCTTGCTGAAAAGAGAATAATGAAAAAATCTAAAAAGAGAACTGGCAATTTTTAATATTTCCGCTTCAAAAACTATCCAAAAATCAGGTAACCCCTATTCAAATATTGATGCCTAAACATTTTTCATCCTCTCATTTTGAAAAAACAAATTTTTTCACTGTTTCCGATAATTTCTGAATAGCGGATCTATTCTAGAATGATAGTTCCAATATCGTCTTGTGACAATTTTTTCTAAAAAATCCAAAAAAAAAGGGAAATCTAAATATTTTTCCTTAATTTTTTACAGTTTCAAAAATTTCTCAAAATTTTAAAAATGCCGATAGGAATAGTTTTCCAATGCTCTTCTTTTTCTTTTTCCCACAATTTTAAATTTTTTTGAAATAAAACTTTAATTTTTTCTAATTTTCCAATTTTTTTGCAATTTTTAAAAAATAATTTTCGTTTCAAAATTCCCAGAACTATAATTTTTCAAATGAAACGTAATCCTTTTTCTGATCTTTCTCCAGAAGAAAAAAACTCATTCAAATTCTAATTGTTGGCAATTTCAAAAATTATTTCCGTTTCATAACTCTCAAAAGTTTGTTTTATAAAATCAATCTCAATCTTGCGGTTGCGATTGATTTTCCCAAATTAAAAAAAAAATCTGCTTATTCTAATTCTAATTTTTTGCAAATTCCTAAAAAAAATACCGTTTCAAAATCGCGCCAATTCTAATTTTCAAAACCAATTTCAATTTCACATGCGCTGATGACACATCAAATTTGCAACAAAAAAAATCAACTCACCGTACAAAAACAATCCTTGCACGCCACCAGGGTATCATTAGACAACAGGAGGGTTCTGTGAGAGCAGTCCGACGGGGTTTCCAACTGAACCATCTTCGTCAACACTTTCACCTTCAAATCTTGCTCGTCGGCCGGTTCAAAGTTCACGAGGTTCGTCGGGCAGCATCCGATGCGTTGGTGGACTTGCTGGAAACATGGAAATTGGAGTTTTGGACAGTTTTGATTTGTCGCAAAAATTCCCTATTTTTTCTAATTTCCTATTCTTTTTATCGTATTTAGGAAGTGTAATTGTAAGTGAAATGAATTTCCATTCTAACGTACCATTTTCTCATGTCCGAGAACATGATGGAACACAAAATCGATGGCGGTGCTTCCGAGGCCGCAGACTTTGCAAAAGTAGAAGAGAGGGCGGTGGTGTTCGGTGCGGAGGTGGTCCATGAGGGCGAGGTCCTGGAAACAATGAATTGTGATTTTTGAAAAAAAAAACCAAGAAAATTTCACTCTCCACTACCTGGGTTTTACCACGATTTAAAAAAATTAGGATGAAACTGTAAAATGTTTTTTTTTAAATGACAGTCTCTTTTTTCAAAAACTTGCAATCAACCAATTTTCAAAAATTTTTGAACAATAAAAACAGATAGAAATTGACCAAAATTATTGAGAATTTCATGGAAAATTTTCAAATTCCGTATTTTTGGCAGAAAAAAAGAAAAAAATGGGTATTTTGCCATGAAAAACTCAATAGTTTTGGTCAAATTGACAATTTACTAGCTCCAAAATTTTTTTCTATTCGTTTTTATCGATAAAAAATTAGAAAATCCGTATAGAAAATTTTTCAAGAAGAACTGGATTGCCTAATTGTAAGTTCAAAAAAAATTTTATTTCTAAAAAAATTGAATCAGAAAAAAAGGAAAGTTAGTTTCAAAATATCTCAAAAAACTGATAAAACTCTAATTTTGGCAAGTTTCTCGTTTAGTTCTTTTTTAAAAAACAAAAATTTTCAGTTTCAAAAACAATTCGAAAAAAATTCAAGCTTCAAATTTCCAATCTCGAGTTAGCTCTCCCATTTTCAAAAAATCCAATAACGACTAACCGATCCAAACTTGACCATACAAGTTCCACACGCGTAGTTGACTGACTTCGCCGCGTGAGCCGTCATGTGATTCTGGAGTGTCGAGTTGTTGAATGCGATTCCCGAGCAGTGGACGCATGTGTGTACAGTGTCTCCGTGTATGGACTGCAAAAATTAGAGAATTGGGATTTTTGAAATACCGAACACGGAATCTCATTGAAATTTTAAAAAATCTAATTTTTTTCAAATTTTTGTGAAACAGAGATCGATCAAAATTTCAAAAAAAATCCAGAATTTATTGAAATCGTCTTAGAAAAATTAGCGGATACAAAAGTAATCTATAAATAGAAGTTTTTTGTAACAAAATAATTCTGAATTTTTCGTAAAACAGTAAATTTCTAATAATCGCAAGCTCAAATTTTTACCAGGAAGCGAATGACCTCCAATTGAAATTCCGGAAATCTTATTTTTTTTAAACTTTTTTTTGAAACAGAGATCATAATTTCATCTTGAAAAGTTCTAATTTAGCAGAAAAGGAGGATTCAGACAATTTTTTAGATTTTTTAGAGTCCTAATCTTCTAAAAAATTAAAATTAGAAGATCAAAAACTTATAGGAATTCGTATTTTAACAATAGAAAAAACGGTTCTCCGCTTATTGACGCATTTTTAAACCAATATTCTTTGAATTTTTTAGTGAAACAGTTAATTTCCTAATTCAAACGCTCAGGTTTTGAAAATTACATAAGGTAGGTCTTTTTCTAGTGAAACTCATAAACGCAGTTCTCGGAATCCGTGAACCATCGGGAAATCTCGGAACCAAAAAAACTTGCAACTTTTTTGAAACAGCGACAATTTTTTTAAAATTTTATCTTTTTTCTTGTTATTTTTTAGCATTTTCCATACATAATAACTCACCATATGCTTTTTAAAAGTGTCCACACTCTCGAATGCTATGCAGCAGTTGCGGCACAACCATGCTTTTCCGGTGAGTGGCAGTCCGTACGTCTGAAAAAATGTGTAAATTAGTTATCAATGTTTTCACCTCTCGAACTACTGAAACAACAAATTCTATCTTTTTTAAAAATTGTTGAAACCGCTAAAAAAATTTCAAAAAAAATTTCTAAAAAAAATAAACGTACTAATTACAAAAAATTGTAATTTTCTCTCTATTCTAACAATTTTCAAAAAACAAAAAAGCGTACCTCCTTGGTGGTCAGAGTACCAGCGTCTTGTCGATGTCCGTTGAGATGGTGTTGGAGGGAACTGTTGGTGAAGAAGGCCAGGGAACACTGTGTGCACTTGAACTTCTTCTCACGTCCCGCACTAACAGTTGCTGATGTCGATCCGGTGGGGCTGGAAAATGAATGATTCAATACCAACATTGATTGAAATTTGTTGTTCAAACTGGTATTTCGCTGCTTTTTGAAACGGATATTTCAAATTTTTTAAATTCCTTTGGTAATTTTTAATTAGTTCTTTTTCAATTTCTAGATTTTTTCCGTATTACTGGTGAACGAATAGATAAAAAATTGTGTATAATTTTTTTCAAAAATATTGAAACAGAAAAAATAGACTTTCTTAATTTTGATCCAGATGTGTTTTTCAAAACTTCAAAACCTGCAGTTATTGATAAAAATTAATTAGTAAAGAAATTTTCGAGAAGGATCAACATTGGGCAAATTAACAAAAACATTCCGACTAACAATTTTCAAAAATTTTTGAAACAGCGATAAGTTGAAATTTTCTGTTTCAAATTTGAATCTTTAGAATTACAATACGGATTCCATTAATTCATGAATTCTTGACGATTTTCCCAAACAAAATTAGAAAACCCTTCAAAAATAAAACAATTCCCTGATTACAAGCTACAGATTTTTCTAAAATACTGGTAATTTTTGCAAGTTTGATTGTACAGATCACTGAAAAAATGGAATAACTGTCATTTTCATAAAATTTAGAAACAGTGAAAAATTGTCAATTTCTGTTTCAAGGTTGGATCTTCAAAACTTGAATCCAAATTTTTATCAATGAGCTAGACTTGTAGTTGTTCCGTTTTTTCCTAAACTGTGATAATTCATCTACCGTAAGTCTAAAAATTCAATTTTCTGTAGGTTCATGTATAACTGGAAAATTGAAGTCACAAATTTTTTTTTGTAAATTTAGAGAAACAGTGCAAAATTCGAAATTCTCCGTTTCAAAATTTCAACTTCAAAGTTCCTTCTTCTACAGTGTCAATAAGGCTGCCTTTTTCTGCTGGAAAATCAAAAAAAAAGGAACAGTAAAAATTCTAAATACTCGGTTTCAAAATAAAAACTTTAGAGTTTCAATTTAATTTTTTTCAGTGTCTACACAACTTTTAGGAGTCTGTCCAAATCTTTCAAAATTTTTTATAAAACTCACTGTTCAACCTCAGCCACCACAGCCAACTCATCATCTCCATTCTCGTCTTCCACCTGCTTCACAACTGGCTCTTCTGGCGTTCTGCGCGGCTCCGACTGCACTTCCACATCGTCATCGACGTATCCTGGCTGTTGAGAGCCACCGTAACCCGTTCCGGATTGCTCGACACGGACTGGAAATTCAAGGTTTAGCGGAAATTGAAAAGAAAAATCCAAAAAATATTTTGAAAACCTCTAGAAAATCGAATTTTCACCAATTCTTTGAACAACTCCTTGGTTTTTTCAAACATTTTCGCGATTTTTGATTCGAGTTTAGAAATTTAGAAATGAAGAAGAAAAAACGTACCTTGACTGGTAATTTGGCTAGGCGCAGCCTGGGGGGTCACGTTGTTCTCTTTCGGAGTGTTCGTGGTGTTGTTGAAGCCTTCGAAAACAATGTCATCGTCGTCATCACTCAGCATTATGATGTCATTGTTGCCATTGGCGGCTGGTGGAGCAGTTGGAGTTGATGATGCGGAAGGTGGTGGTTGGTGGGGAGCTTGAACTGCTTGAACTGCTTGAACTGCTTGAATTGGGGCCTGCGAGTTAGAAGGTTTTCAACTTTTTTTAAATGTTTTAGAAGACCAAGGGAACTTGTTTACTAGAATTTTGAAAAAAAAAGCTATTTTTTCTTTCAACAAAAAATTTCAAACAAAGAACCTGTAGTCTTATTCAATTTTTCTTGGCATTTCAACTACAAATTTGGCAATTTTATAGCAAAAAAATTTCAGAGGGGGGCTCGGTTTCTGAATTTTTTTTAATTTGTGTAAATTCAAAGAACGGTCTATCATTGAAAATCCAGAATCCCCATTTTACTAGAAAAATTTGAAACAGAGTCCACTCTAATTTTTTTGGATTTGTATGAGTCCTCACTCTCTAAAAAAGCTAGTTTTTTCTATAATTTTCAGTTTTTTCGAATTTTTTCTCGGATAATTTTTTTTGTAGGATAATTTTCCAAGGCCACAATTTATTCCATCGAAACTTTTCGAAATTTATAGAAAAATTCATTTTTCAAAACAGAAAATCACAACTACATTCTTTTTAAATTTTATCATGTTTCAGGAATTTTTAAACAATTTATCCGCAAATCTGGAATCACTGTTCCAGGGTTTAGAGTGGCGCGCAAAATTTATAACATCATCAAAATGTCTTTTCTGTTTCAGAAAAATTCATTGACATGTTCTCGTCTTCTGGATTACTGAACAAGCAGCATATTTTAAAAAACATAGAATTTGAAACAGACTTTGCTAATTTCGCAAAAATAGAACTTCTAGATTTTTTCAACGTAATTCCCCAATTTTTCTTGAGTTTTCAACAACAACAACAAAACCTTACCCTCGGAACCCTCGGAACCAATCGATTCTGCCCGTATCCCCCTGGAACTGTTCCTCCATTCCTCTGTATTCCATTGAGAGCATCTGCCAGAGTAACCGGGTGTCCTGGTGGTGCCACAGTGACCGGAATAGTGTGAGAACCGCCCATTAGGAAACTGTGTTGATGGGTTTTGTCAGTGTGAGTAAAGGATGGTGGTGGTGGTCCGTTGTGTTCCATAAAATTGATGTAGCCACTGTCTCTCTGCAAATTCAAATTATGGAAAAATATCAGTTTCAGAGTCTTCTCTTTGACTAATTCATTTTTTTTAAATCAATTTCTCATCAGACTGAACAAGAAAATTCTTAGAAAAATCATGGGAGAAGCGAAAAAAAAACAAAATAACAATTCTAAAATTTTTCTAGCTTTAATTTTCGCGATCTGACCTAGATAAAAATCAGAAAAAATCACAATTTTTAGGAATTTTTTCCTAGAAATGGCCGTTTCTGCGTTTTACTGAGGTCAGGATGCAAAGTGAGAGCTAGAAAAAATCCAGAAATTTTTTCAATTTTTTTCTGAATTTTCCCATGATTTTTTGTTTTCAATTGTTTCAAAAAGCAGTATTTGGTCGATCCATTGTCAGTTGTTTTCCAAATTAAAAAAAATTAGAGCAAAATAAATTGAAAAAATTGAAAAAAAACCATAGGAAACAGTGCTTTTTCCACTTGTTTTTTTTTCAAATCTTTTTTTTCAATTTCAAAATGCAATTTGGTTTTTTCGTTCGTATTTCCAACATATGAATATTTTCTTCATTTTTTTAATTTAAAAATCACCGAAAACACTAATTTTTTTCGCATTTTCCAATCAAAAAACCTCACCTTTGGGAAAATCCACTGTGATATAATAAAAACTCTCTTCTGCTGAACACGAGAAGCTTCTCCCTTCATATGAGTACTCCGATGTCTCGCCGTGGCTTCCTGTGATCCCAAAATGAGTCCACACAGCATACAAGTGTTGCCATTCAAATGAATCGAGTCATAATGATCACAAAAGGCACTGGCACTGCTGAAAAACTTCTCGGGGGAGCAGGAGCACGAGTAGACTTTCGGGTGGAGTCCAGAGCATTGATGGTCGTAGTATTCGGACATGCTGATAAAGTAGGAAGGACAGTAGCCACATTGGAAGCGTTTCAGTATCAGTTTGTGGGCTCTTTGGAGGTGGAGCAGGTTGGCAGTGTTGTCGTTGGATCGCATTCCGCATATCGTACAGCACGGCATGTGTTTGCATCGGTAGATGAAGTGCGAGGCTGCGAAGGGGGGAAGCGTCTCACGGCAAAACTCGCAGGTCTGGAAAAAAAAAATTTTTAGGTTTTTATGGGAATTGATTTTTTTTGCGCTTTTTGCTCTGTTTTTTTTAATTTCTAGTTTTTGAAGCATTAAAAAAATTTTTTTTTTAATTGCCAGTTTCATGGAAAATTAGATTTCTGATGATGATCAAATTTTGTACTGCTTGCTTTAGCAATCTACATTCCTTTTCTTACTAAAATTCCTAAAATATCATGAATTCTGAGAACTGTAATAATTTTTTTTTAAATTTTTTTCTAGAATAGATTTAGTTGATCCTAAATAAGAAATTTTATGGGTTTCATAGATCTCGTATTTGCGTTTTCAACTCTTTTTTCCACTTATAAAAGTTTATTTATTGGTTTTCTAGTTTTTTTTTGAGGAATTTCTAAAATTGTCAGTTTCATGGAAAATTGGAAAAATTATGACTGGATTTCGTGTTACTGGTGCTGGATACTCAATATTCCTATTTTCACTAAAATTTCAAAAAAAAAGTATAAATTCTGACAATTCTGGAACTCTAATAATCTTTTTTTTTTCAAAATAGATACAGTTGGGCCGAAATAAAAACGAATTGCTTTCTAAATTTTTGCAGCAATTCCAAAAATTGCCAGTTTCATGGAAAATTGGAAAACAAATTATGACTCAATTTTGTATTACTTGTGTTAAAGACTCAATATTCTTATTCATATTAAAAATTTGAAAAAATCATGAATTCTGAGAACTCTGGATTTCTAAATAATACTTCTCTATTTTTTTTCGAAAAAAACTTTTTAATTTTTGGAGCGATTTCTAAAATTGCCAGTTTCATTGAAAATTAGAAAATGAGTTATGACTAAATTTTGTACTCCTTTGACGATAATTGTTTTACATAGTTCCCTTACAAGACAGTCAATGGATTGACTTTCTAGAGAAAAATAAAACTTTCCGTATTCAATTAAAACTGGAATTTTTTGAAATCTGATTTTTATGTTTCCTTCTTTAGGCCAATTTTCTATTTTCCAGTGTTTTGCTATTCCGAAAATTGATTTTCATAAATGTTCTAAAAATTCTCCTGGCTCAACTGATAAATTTCGACCAAATTAGTCGGAAGAAAAAATTATGTGTTTCATGGAAAATTGGAAAATAAATTTTGTTTCGATTTTGTACTGCTTGGACTTTATCGAGCTTCAAAAAGTAATCTGACTACAATTTTATAAATTAAAAAAATTCACGAAGTCGAATAATTTTCTCGAGAAAAAGAAAACATTTCGCTTTCAGGGAAACTGGAATTTTGTGAAATGTGATTTGTACGTAGCATTTTTTTTAATGTGTTAGGTTTCAAGAAAAATCTAAAAAACTAAATCTAATTTTTTTTGCAATTGTTGAGCGTTATTTATCGTGTTATCAAATCAAAAATTGTTTTCACTGTTTCAGCAAACTTCAAAAAAAAAATTCAGAGTCACTTTCAACTGATTACTTATCATTTGCGGCATCCAGAATAAACCAACTCACCAACTTATTATGAACCCTGTAGGTGTGCGCTTCCAACAAGTGTTTCTGCATGTCGAAATGATCCTTGGCGGGTGTCTGACAGAACGGACAGTGTACCCATTGTTCGGGATGATCGTCGAGGTGACTCGCGAGTTCTCGCACGTTCATGAATGTCATCTCGCACAGGTAGCACATTAGACGAGTGTCGATCTGAAAAATTGAGCGGATTTAGAAGATTTTCTGTTTCAAATTTCTGAAACCAGCTTGGTCAAAACTTTGATTTCACTGACCAATTCGCTGCATTAGCTCAAATAAAAAACCAATTTTCAAGTTCAATTACTGTATTTATGAATTTTCAATTCGAACTTGATAAAATTACTGTATTTACCTGTTTCAAAAAAAAAAAAGAAGAATCTGGAGAACTCCAGTGCTTTCTTGCATGTTGCAATTCGCAAATTTTTGAAAATTTGATAAACTTTAACAAATTTGAATCAAAGTACGAATTTCTAGAGCTTCATAAGGATTACTGTAGCTTTCAAATTTTCTGTTTCAAAAATTTTCGAATGAAATTTTTTTTAAAGGTTTTCAGTATACTCTGTGATTTGAGTGTTCTGAAAAAAATCGAAAAACTGAAAAAAAAAAGTAGAAAAATTGAGAAGAATTACTGTAGTTATTTCTCTCATTTTTTCAGTTTCAATTTTTTAGCAATAAAACTTCAGAAAATTCTCAATATTGTCATTACTCTGTTCATGTGTATAAAATTAAAACCAAAAAACAATCACTTTACATTTTTTAAATCAATGTTTTGTTTCAAAAATTTCATTTTTTGTTTTGAAAAATAATTTTCAGTACTGTATCAGTCGAGGTCAATGTGAAATTGAAATATTGCATCAAAATTTTGTACCATTATTCCTGTATTTTTCTGATTCAACATTTTTTGAATTCATAGTTCTGACTACTACATTCGTTATCCGGATACTTTCATAATTTTTTAAACCAAACAAAAAACCCACATGTTTCTTATGCGGCGGCGTGTACAAACACGAGTCAATCGGTTTCTCCCGTGCACCCAAATGTTGTAATGGGACTCCGTAGGTTGGCGGTCCGCCCACTTTGACCAGTTTCAGACGGTAATCCGGACGACTCGGCTCCGATCCGTTCATGATTCGTTGTTGTTGGTTGACGGTGGGCTCGAGTTTTACATCGAGAACGTGGGGGATGAACTGAAAAAAAGGAAATTGTGAGAAAAAAATGCTTCAAATTTTTCTAAAAATTCATGAATTTTTTTTGCTGGGTGCTTGGAAAATTTTATTGATTCTAGATTTTAAAAATTTAGCAATTCATGAAATTTTTAGCATAATTACAGTTTCAAAATTCCACAAATTTTTTATTTTTCATATTTTTGACATTGCAGCGCTGTTGTGAAATTCAATTTTTAGATTTTTAACCGTTTGAAGATTTTTAAAAAATCTTTTTTTTAAAGAGATATTTGATTTTTTTCAGAATTTCTATGACTTCTAAAAAATTCTCAAGGGGGTTTTTAAGCCCACTAACTCAAAAAATATGTTTTAAAAATTGCTACAATTTTGAAAATATTTTTTGTTCAAAAATCGCAAATTTTCTCTTCCACTAATTTTTTTCAAAATTTTTAAAAAATTCAAAAGTTCCATGGAACAGCAAATAAATTTTTTAGATTCGAATTTCCAACGAATCATTATTTTTCCAAAAATCGTTTTATCAAAATTTCTTCAATGTTAGTCAGAAACTTCCGTACACTAATTTTTCAAAACTTTTGGAAAATGTCAACTTTTTGTGAAACAGAGACTATTTTCAATTTTTTCAAATTTCAAACAAATTCATCAGTATTTTTCAAAAAATCATTCAAAAAAACCAATTTTAGCAAAACTTCCTTTGTGTTCGAATCGTGGATCAACTAATTCATTCCAAATTTCCCAAAATTTCAATTTTTTGTGAAACATAATCAAATTTTAATTTTTTTAAATGCAATTTTTCAACAAAAACCATACCTCTCCAGTCGTCTGAATGTACTCAATTGCACGAAAGTGTTTTTTGAGCATGTGCAGGTAGACATTGTCGATTGAGAACCGTTCATGACACTCTGGACACTCTCCAGTCAACACTACTCCTGGTCGCTGACGGGCCGCATCGCTGAATACTCGATGACAAACATGGGTCCGTTTCGTGTTCAGACTCGAGAACGCCTTTCCGCAGAGATTGCACGCACACACGTGTTGTTTGGAGATGTGCTCGAGGAATCCGTCCGTCGTCTCGTACTCCTTTTCGCAGAATTGACAGTGGAACCAGCGGGACTGAAAATTGTAGATTTGAAGGAATGTGATAAATGATTTGAGGCAAACGGAGGAGTATTGGTGGATGAAGAAAATGCTTTTTTTTTTGGAAAAATTTGAAACCGAAAATTTAAAGAAACCCTGTCTACCCTGCCAGGAACACGGGAAACTGACAACTGTTCCCATTTTTGAAGACATGGAACAGTAAAAACTACTAATTTTCATTTTATCTAAATAGACAATTTCTTATGAGAGGGCAATTTCTTTACTGTAGGGAATTATCAAAATCTCAAATTAGGGAGAATTGAAACCGAAAAACTTCCCAAAGTTCAGTTTCTTATCATAGAATCGATTTTTATAGAAGTTTATGATATTACGACTGCCAAGTAATCTCAAACTTCGAGATTTTGAATTTTTGAAACAGAAAAAAAATTCAATTTCTGTTCAATTTTCAACAAAAAAATAAAGAAAACTGAGTTTTCAAAATCGTATACGTAAAAAAATGGGAAGAAAAACGAAGAACGGTCGAGAATTGCAAAAACTTTTAACTACGAATTTTTGAAACCGAAAAACTTCTCCAAGTTCAGTTTTCTATCATGAAATAATTCTCAAAGAACTTTATGCTAAGACTGCCAAATAATCTCAAACTTCAAGATTTCGAATTTTTGAAACAGGAAAACTTAAAATTCCGTCTTATTTTTAACAAAAAAGCCAAGAAAACTCAATTTTCAGAAAAAAAAAATGAAAAATTGGTTCGAATATCTAACAAAGCACTAGCTAATTGCAAAAATTTCCAAGAAGATAGAAGGACTGTTGAAAATTGCAAAAATCTCTAACTAGGCAATTTTGAAACCGAAAAATCTTCCCAACATTCTATTTTTACCATAATTTTTTGGAATGAATTTTTTAAAACAAACTATCGAGATCATCTCAAACTTCAAAATTAAGAAAATTTGAAGCAGAAAAACCACATTTTCTTTCCAATTTTTTTCCAAATTTTTTAATTTTCTCATCAAAAACGCAAAAAAAACTCACAGTCTTCGGGATCTTATACGGCTTGACAACTCCTCCAGGTTGTTGTTGTTGTGCTGGTGGGAGGTAGGCTTTACTCGCCATCGCTGAGCTAGCTATCGGAGGAGGGATTCCATTTCTTCGAAGATGGTCTGGCGGGCTTCTAACACTCACACGTCTTTCCAATTTGCCCATGGGCGGCAGGTAACAGTCGACATCAGTCATTCGAGCCAACGGGGTTCGCAGATCGTGTTGGAACTCGTTGAAAAACTTGGAAATTGCCATAATCGATCGATCGTAGCGATTTGCGAGGAATAGGTCTTCGAGTTGTTCGGTGGCAGATGGAACAAGACTTTCGAGGGAGATGAGTTCATCGTGTACAAGGGAACAGTGGTTTCGGAGAGCAGAGGCTGCGCAGAGACGGACAGTGCATTCTGGGAAGATACAACGAAGACCTTGTTGAGGACCAGCGGCTCCGTGGGACAGGGTTAGGATGGTTTCCTGAAAAATATAATTATAATAGATTTTTTTTCAGTTTCAGTGCAAATTCAAAAATTTTAAGAAAGTGAAATGAGCAATTTGTAGTTGAGATTCACTAGAGCCCTAAATTCGAAAAAAAAATAAATGTTTCGCCAATTTTTTGACTTTAGAATTCTATCATTCCATTTTCTTCATGGCAGGTTTTTGCAAAAAAGAATAGATTCAATCTAATTACAACTTTTTTGAGAAAAATTCAACAAAAAAAAACTAAAAAATCAGTTTCAAAATTTTTCAAAATTCGGAGAATTCAGAGTTTCGGCAATTCCTCCTGATTGTTTTATTGTTTTATTAGGATTTTCAAAAAATGTAAAAATTAGAAAATCAAATATCGATCATTTGTTCAACATAAAAAATTAAAAAAATCAGTTTCACCAAGTTTTGACATATTTTTTGAAACTTTAGAACTTTACTGATTATCTTGCAGTTCGATTGATTTTTTCTCATCATTTTCACAGAGATTTGAGCTTGTAAAAAAATAAAATTCTCATTTTTTTCTGTTAAAAAATTGAAGAAAAACTTATGTTTCATAATTTTCCAAAATTTAGCAAGGTCAGCTTTTTAGCAATTTGATCGGCAAAAACACTGTACCAAAACTTTTTTTAAACAATTTTTTCAGATTTCTAGTATCAAAAAGTTGTTTACTGAAAGTTTCAATAATTTTCTAGTCAAAAATTAATTGAAAAATATCCAGTTTCACCAATTCTTCAATTTTCTGTTAGACCAAAAATTTACTAATTCGTTCCACTCATACACCAGAAAAAACTATCCTATTTTTCATGAAATTTCCAGATTTTCTAAAAATTTCCATCAAATCACTGTTTCACTAGATTCTCAAAATCTTTCAATTTGTCAAATGTTCACTATTATTCCGAATTTCTTTGGAATCGGAAATTTCACAAATTTCTAAAAAAAATCCAATATGTCTCACCTCTTCCGCTCCACAAATAGCAATATGAGCTTGTAGATCCGAGATGAAGACAAGTTTGCATTTCGGGCACCATTGGTAGATCTTATTCACCAACAAAAAGTCCTTCAACGGATCCACACAATTCGAAATCGGCATTTGCACTACTTTGACGGTGGCTTCGGCAATCTCATCAGCGAGTCGACACGATAAAACTGGCAGTGTGGCTTCCTGAAAATTGGGGGAATTAGGAATTTGTCTAGATTTTTAAAAATTTTTGGATAAATTTAGGATAATTGTATAATTGTCCGAGTGTGAAAGACCAAAAGTCCCATAGAAAATGGGGGATTTTTGGAAAGTAACACTCTGCTTTTTTAGTTCGCTTCGCGGTTATTTTCCACATTTCCAAAGAAGAATTCTGTGAAAAATCACAGAGTTGTGGGGGTTGGAAAGTGGGTTGGAAAAATTTGCGTTGTTCATATCGCATTGACTTGAAAAATTGAAGTTTTAGGTTCAGAATTTTTAGAAACACTGATTTTTTGGAAAATTTGTCCCATAACTTTGAAAACCCCCTAATAATTATCAAAAAATTTGAGAATCCTGACAAAAAAAAATCAAACCAACGGAAGGGGATGAATGATTGACTTCAATAAAAAATGTATAACTTCCCTTTTTTTGTAAAAGTGAATTTTTTTGCTGATAAAGGAAAGTTCATAACACAAAAAAAATGCTCAAAGTGCTAATTGGTCTTTTTTGATACATAGATTACTTTTCTAATTTTGAAAAAAATATGATAAAAACTCGTTATTAGCTCCAGAATTTTAATTTCAACTTCAAAAACATCCAGAAACAGTGTTTTTAGTTCGAAAAGCTGTAAAATTTGTTTCAAACTGTCTACAAAAAATAAACGCTTTTCGAAACCAAAATTGCTTGCTTATGGATTGACTAAAAAACTCCAAACTCAATTTTTGAAAATGTTTGAAACGTTTGTTTATCATTCATCGATCAACTTCAAAAACTCGAATCCTAATTTTAAAAATTATCTTAAACTGCGACTTTGTAGTAGAACTTGAAGGATAGTATTGAAAAACACTAAAAAACTATGAATAAATTTTTTTTGAAACCTAGACTTTTTTCGAATGTATTTTTGCCTTCAAAATTAAATGCAAAATTCCTCCCTCAATTTTCAAAATTGTTTGAAACTGTTTTTTTCAGAAAGAAAAAGAGAAATGGATTATTTTCGAGACAGAGCATTTCAATATCAAAAAGCGCTCAAAGTAAAAATAAATGAGCTCGTTTTGAAACCCAAAGTATTTCTGTCGAAAGGATCAACCAATCAACTTCAAAAGTCTAATTTCAATTTTTCCAAATTTTTTGAAAATTTTTGAAACATTTTTTTAAATTTTTCTAAATCAAAAACATACCTTCACTTGTTCTCCCTCCTCCTTATCCAAAAACTCCAGCACCTCCTTAGCACCAAGAAGTCTGTCCTGGACCGTGAAAATGTGTTTGTTCATGAGTTTCTCCAGTCTTCTCATCGCTTCCTGCTCATCCGTTTCCCGTCTGAACAGATCATCCCGATCGATATGATCATATCCGAGATCTCCCGGAGGTCCATCTTCCACCACTGGAGTTGGTTTGGGCTTTCTCTTCTGACTGCGGGTTTCTGCATCCGAATCATCAGAGTCCACACAAGCTTCCCTGCGTCTTTTGGTTTCCACTTCAGAATCAGAAGACGAGTCTGTTGATCCGGAACGAGAGGTCTTGGCAGAGTAGGTGGATTCTGTTTCTGTTTCGGTGCTGGAACGATCAGCTTGAGGGGTTGGCTTCCATTTGAGCATTTTTCGACGAAGTGTTGGGGCGTCGGGCTGAAAATTGGGATTGTTACAGTTTCAGATTATAAAAAATAACTGTTCTAAATTTATAAACTATTCTGATCAAAGGTTTCTTGGTTTTAAAAATTGGATTACAGCTCTGAAAAACTCCCATAATTTTCATCTGCTCCCCAATTTGATCTTACAAAAAATTCACAAAAACCCAAATTTTTCGAGGAAAAAAAATTCAGTCTCTTCAAAAAAATACTAGCAATTTTCTATAAATTATTCCTCCTTTTGCCCCAGCATGTACAGTAATCAGAACCAATCAAAACTACAATAACCTTCTCAACCTGTTTGCATGCTTAAAAAAATACTGTTTGAAAATTCTGCAAAAAAAGTAGAAATTTTCCATCTGATAGTGCGAAAAGGATACGATCAGAAAATTAATCATTACAGCAACCCCAAAAATAAAATTTAAATTACAGTTGCCCTATTGCAGAATCACAGCTCGACTGCAGATCCAAAAATCTCACAAAAAATAGAAAAAAAATGTTTCACCAGAATTAGAAAATTTTCAACTTATAAAAAACGATAATCAACGAGGAGAAAAGACAGGTAAATCAAATCACGACTACAGTAACCCAAACACCCCTTTTAATTCTAGACAAAACTAGACCTTCTCATTGTCAAAAAACGATTCAAAAAATTCAGAAAATCTATTTATCCTCTAACTAGCATTACGATCTTGTTCTCTACATTGCCAATCAAAACTCCCAATCAAACTGTAAAAAATTCTATATCAAACAGTAGTTACAGTAACCCTCAAGATCCTCAAGATCCCGACTCAAATTTGCCAGATTTTGTAATTAGTCAGCTCTATCTGACAATATTTATTGACGCTGTATACGCTGTATAAATATAGTTAGTGGACCACAAAGACAAGTCGATATTCCTTTTGTAAAACCAAGCCATCGCGTAATACAAAATCTATCTATCGATCACACCTAGTTCAATAATTCCCGTGTTCTCCCTCATTCTTCATTCTCACCTTATTCCACCCACCCACCCATCCACTTCACACCACTCCACCAAAATGCACGGAGTCACTTCCCTCATCAAGCTGCAAGCCGAGTTCAGTGGCCGTGTGGACGCGGCGACGGTCCGAACCGTCTTTCACGACAACCAAAGAGACGTGAAGAGGACCAGAGCCGAGTTGCTGGTCCACAAGATCAAGACGATTCCTGTGGCTCAAGTGGAGACTGCACGGATGGTGGTGACCTGTCGAGAGGTCACCGACAAGAAGCGCATCCACCGCGAGGAGCTCGAACAGTTGTACGAGCTCCGGAACAAAGCCACAGGACAGGATCGCCGACGCCTCGAGACGACGATCAACGAGAAGGTGATCCAATGGAACAAGGAGCATCAGTGCAGCGGAAACTACTACGATCTGCATGGAATGACGGCCCGGGGAGCCGTGCAGTTCGTCCGCAAACTGATAAAGAGGGCTCCGAAGCAGTTGGAACTCGAGACGGGTCAGGGACATCATTCGGTGAACCGACAGCCCGTGATCAAGACGAGACTCGTCGAGATGCTCGCCGCGAGTCAGTGCCGCGTCGAGACCCAACATGGCAATCCTGGAGTGCTGATTGTCAGCTTTTCTTGAAATTTTTGTGAGAAAACTGATCAAATTAGACTCAGAGAGGATCCTAAAGTTCCATTGGATCATCGGATCTAGGATCAAGTGGAAGACACCTCGGAAAGCAGCCGGAAAGCGATCAGGATCACAGGATGGAACTAGAAATAAGCTGGAAACTCGATCGATGGACTACTGGAAGGACATCAAAAATCCTAATTTGAATAATTTGAAACTGTATTTTTTCTATTTTTGTACATATTTTTTACTAATTTCTCTAATAAATTATTTCAATACTCTAAATTTTTTTCTAGTTTTTTTTTTACAAATCGAGCGTATTTGAACCTCTCAGAAAAAAATCAAAGATTGGACAGGAATTTTAATTTTTTTTCTTTACTACGAGGTAACTACTGTATAAACCTCGAGTTATTCAAATTAGGAAAACTCAGAAACAGTAAACCCTTCAAAATCAGTGAAAAATACTTGCTTTTTTTTTGGAAAGCGATAAAAATCAATTCGAAACCACAGTTTCAAAAACCCTATTCCTACTGCTGGCAATAAAATCTACAGTATGGTTATGGCTCAAGTTTCCATTCTAATTTTGATTTTTTTCAACGCAAAAATACAACAATTATACTAAAATTCAAATTTTGAAGTTTTTTAAGCAACCTGAGTCTCACAGCAAAAAAAAAATCAAAAATTGGGAAAAAAAATTAGAATTTCGGATTCAGACACGGGGGAAGTACTGCATACACATCGGGCCATTCAATTTAGAAAAATCCAGAAACAGTCAATTCAGCATTGATTGAGCAACATATTGAAAATGTTAGATTCTCAAAATGATAAAAAATTTCTGTGAAACCGTGATTCACAGTTTCTAATTTTCTATAACGAGTTTTTTAGAATTGCAATGATCAATGCAATGGCCATCGAAAAAAAAAATTTTAAAGTAAAAAATGGTAGTATCAATTTTAACTAGGACTGTAGAATATCACTAGAAAACACCAGTGGTTCCAATGAAAAATTGCAACTCCAAAAATAAATAAAAATTGCATGAAACTCATACATGTCCCAATCTGCCTGCGTGTAGAAAAAAAAAGTGGTGGCCGATTGAAAAATGTGAAAAATAGCCAGATTTTTCAAAAAAATGAAAAAGTTGGCGACCGTTCTTGAAAAATTGTGTCATTCCACCAGAAATTTATTCTGTTTTCTCATTGAAAAATTTTTTTTGCGCCTTCGGCGCATCATTTTTTGTCAATTTTTAAGAAAAACTTGGTGGCCGTCAATTTTTTCTGAAAAGTGGTGGCCGGCGTCGCAGGCATTGGGACATGTATGATGAAACTGCAAAAACTGCAATGTTCAGTTGGAAGAGAAAACGCTTGGTTTCAAGAAATTTCTCTCACATTTCAAACTCCCGATTATTTTCAAGTGGAAAACGTTGAATTGGAATTTGTTTGTGAAACTGTAACTCACAGTTTCAACATAATTTAACATGAAATTTGAAATTTTTCGAAACAATGTTCAGTGATACAGTGAATCAGTTTCCCAATTTTTTAAAACACATTTTTCTTTATGTAATCAACTGTACAGTAAACACAAAATTGAAAGACGAAATTCGTTTTGCTAAAAAAAATTAATCGTATCAAAAAATTAATCGTATCGTTTTTGCTGTGAAACTGCAATCTATAATAGTCTAATCTACAGTTTCAAAATCCAATCCTTTATAAACTTTTCTTTCCCCTGGTATTCCTTTGGTTTTTTTCTTATCAAATCTACAGTCCCCCCAAAAACCTTTCCTTTCCCCTTTTTTTGGATTTTTTTTTCAATCAACATACCTCCACAAACTCGTCCTCCTTCGCGCAAGCCTCCAACGACTCCACCTCATCTGCAGTTATTCCTCCATAAACCGGTATCTCCGAGTTGAATCCAATGTGAGCACGTCTTCCGGATCCTGGTGGTGGGTGGAATGTGGCACAAGACATCAGATAATGAGCAAATTGAGCCGATTGAGCGACGTGGGTTTGTTGGTGGTGTCTGAAATGAAAAGTGGATTGAAAATTGTTGTAAAAATAGAATGGAACAATTTTTTTTTGAAACAGTAATCTTCAATTTTTGGCCTAATTTTAGGGATAATTTTGGGGAATTGTCCGAGTGTGAAAGACCAAAAATCCCATAAAAAATGGAGGATTTTTGGAAAGTAACACTCTGCTTTTTTAGTTCGCTTCGCGGTTATTTTCCACATTTCCAAGGAAGAATTCAGTGAAAAATCACAGAGTTCTGGGGGTTGGATTGTGGGGATTCTGATTTTTTCACTTTTTTGGTTTTTTCTTCGAATTTCTGAGTTTATTTTCCAAACGACTCCTACTTGTACCGATTCTAAAGATCAAAATTCAATTTTTCAAAATTTTGAGACAGTAAACATTTTTTGAAATTAGGGATAGGCTAATTCGGAAGCTATTACTCTAAAACCCCAAAATCAGTTTCAAAATTTTTTTAGAAACAGAAAATTACAAAATTTATGCTGGTTTGCATGTCCGTAGCTACTAAAAATAACTAAAATTTCATAATTTTCAAAATTTCCGTTTCAAAAAAATTTAGAAGCACTATTTTCAACTTCGATATTGCTGAAATCGTATCAGAAATTTTAAAAAAATCAAAATGTACAGGGGAAAAATGTAAAAAAGAAAAAAAAACGTTGTAGACACTAATAGCGTTACGATGGGTGAAATCGATCGACTAGAAAATGAAAGTTCAGTTTCAAAAATTTTTTGAAACAGTAATTCCAATTTTGACTGTAATTCTCCAGACATAATAAAATTTTATTTTTTGAAAAATCAATGTTGAAAAAAAATTAAATTTCTCCCAGCTTTCTTCTTTTTTCTTTATTTTTCAGATAAAAAAACCAACTCACTTCCACAAAAACCGGGTTCCAAAAACCTTGGGACACTTCTGACACGCAAATGGTTCATGTTTGGCCTTGAAGTGTGCTTCTGCTTGTTCCACCGATTCAAACTCGTCCGTTTCGCATTTCACGCATCGCAACGGGAATCCCTCGTCGACTTGAGACATCACTCGGAATGACATTCGCACGTTTTTTCCCTCTTCTGTTATTTGTTTTCGGAAGTAGATGACGAGTGGGGCCAGGTTTTGGCAGGTGTGGCTCATCTGGAAGAGGAAATATTGTGGTTAGGGTGGTTTTTGACTTTTTTTTTCAGTTACAGCGGTGATTTCTAAAATTTTTGACTCAAATTTTGTTCAATTTTCTCAAAACTCTTTCTAATTTTTTTGAAAAATTAAAAACTACATGGTCTGGGGGTTATGGGGGTTTTATCGTTTCTGGACGGATTTATTTTAAAAATCTTTATAGCAAAGTTTGATAAGAAAAACATTTTTTGAAGCCTAGAAATGGTTAATTTCAACAAAATTATCAAGTTTTTCATATAAAATTGGGCCACAATTTTTTCTATTCGTTTTTATTTCAAAAATTGAGAGAAACGATCCAGAAACGAGAAAAAATTTTCCTCTTTGTTCCTGTTTCAGTGGTTTTTTTTTTATTTTTAAAATCAAATTCCGTAAATTTTTTTGCAAAGAGAGAGACGTAGATCGATTGACGGAAAACTCAGAGGATCATTACTATACATTTTTTGAAACAGAAAAACAAAATGTTCGATCATTCTCTTATTCTCTAGCACAGATGACTGATTTGGAAGCAACTAATTCAGATTTTCACTAGATTTAGCAGTTTTCAATTTTTTTCACATTTTAAAATTTAAAAAACCCACCAGCGCAGTGGCAAAATACGGCCATCCCTTCATTCCTCCCATACTCGTCTTCACCGACAACCAAAGTCCACATTGCGCACAACAGAGGTACATGTAGGCTGCATCCATCTGCAGTGTCTGTCCCTTCATTGTCAGATCCAGAAGGTACGTGGTAAACTCTTTGCAGTCGTGTTTTGTGAGATCGAATCGAGAAGTGAAGAGTTTGTAGCAAATGTCGCATCCAAAGAGGTGGACAGTGTCGTGGTAGTTGAGAAAGTGTTCGGCGGTTTCTCGCATGTCAAACAGTGTTGGATGCATTGAACAGCAGTTGGGACGGACGGAAATGCCGGGTGGACGGGATTGGAGCTGCAAAATTGAGAGATTAGCGATGAAAAAGTGATTGGAATTGCATTCTAGAACTTTTCAATCATTTTGATAACTTTTCTTGGTGAAATTGGGAACTGAAAATTTCTAAAAATTGTCAAGTAATTTTGAAACAGCGATTTCACAATTAGAAACCTTTTTTTCAAACTTCACAGACCATAACCCATTTCGGCAGAAAATGATTTTAAAAAATTCGAAAAATAAGTGAAAATTCTTCCCCTTTACAATTGGAGCTCACGACTTTCAAAAATTCCTTGATAATTTTTTGAAACAGTGATTTTTGAAATCTCTAGAATTTTTTTCCGATCAAAAAATAGAAGAAATAATGAATGTTCACGAATAGTTTTTGAAATTTTGAAAAATGAAAGTATGTGGAATTGATAACTCTGAACTTCAGAAAAGGTGTCTAGTAATTTTGAAACAGCGATTTTCGGATTTTATCTTCACATGCGAAAATTGAAGTTATTTTTTTCAGAAAAGCTTGATTACTTTTTGAGATACTAAACTCTACAATAATTTTTTTCTCTACTTTGAGGTTTTACTACGGAAATATTAGTGATTTGGACCCGGTCAGAAATTGGGAATTCCTTCTATCTAACAATTTTAAAATTTTTCTGATACAGTAAATTTTAAAATGTTCCTAATTATCCTAGACTTCAATTCCACTACAAAAAATACTGGTTTTTTTGAAATAAATTGCAGAATATTCGTGATGACCAGAGTTTTGAGATTGACAACTTTTAATTCGTAAAATTTTTGAAAACGTTTGAATCAGTAATTCAGGAATTTGAACTTGAAAATAATTTACAGTTTCAGAAAACGAAAAAGCTGTCGAGTAATTTTTGAACAGCAGTCTTAGGTTCATTTGTCTCATTTTCCAAATATTATACTGCTGTGAAGCAAAAAGTGATTCCAACATTGAAGAAAACTGATTCCAGATAAGTTTTATAAATTTTTGAAACACTGATTTCTAGAATTTTCAGAATTTTAATTGAAAATTTGGTTTACTACAAAATTCAAAGGACTTACATAATGCTAACTACCATATTCTAAATTTTAAAAAAAATTTTGAAACAGTAATTTTTTACTAGCCTGTTTCACAAATCATCCATCAATTTTCAAAAATTCCTTTTTCTACTTCCTTTTTCATAATTTCCTCTTCCAAAAACGCACCTCCTCATCAGACCGAATGAGTATCTCACTGAGCGGCATGCTCAATCCCGGAACAATCTTTCTCGAGTCGAAAACATCCATTCTTGCAGCAGTTTCCCACTCGTTTCGATAGTTGAGAGGCATCAAATTGTACACGTGACGGACTGTTTGCAAGAGTTTACGGTCTTCTGCTTGACGAGGGTTCAGGTTGAATCGGTACTCCACTATTTTTCTGGAAAATGGAGAGTAAAAATAGGAACTTCTGTTTCAAAATTAGTTCTCCAGGTTTTATGATTACTACACCGACAATTTCAAACGAGTTCTTGTGAATTTTGCTCAAAAAAGTGTTTTATGTTTTTCAAAAACCTAATTTTCAAAATTCCTTCAGTTTCAGTGTTTCGATTACTGTAAATCGACAAATTTTAAGCAATTTTTTCGAATTCGAATGATTAAAGCCAAAAAATTCCAATCGTTTTGAAAGCATTGAAATAAAAAAAATCCGCAAATTAAAAAAAAACTGTTTCAAAAATTTTTCTTGACAGTAAAGTGCTACAAAAATATTCAATACATCCTCAGACGTCTCTTTTGATGAGTAAAAATAAAAATCCGTTTCAAAAATTTCTGATATGGATAATTTTGTCGCATTTTCTAATTCCGGAATCGTCAAATGTTCTCATTAATTTTTTACTGGCTGATTTCAAAAATTTAGAAAATAGAAAACAAAAACACTAGAATATTGATTCTCTAAAATTTTTGTCTAGTTAGTTTTACAAATTTTCTTAATTTTTTAGAAATAAAAAACTGATAGAATTTTATTTTTTTGGACCCTAGAAATAGCCAAATTGACCAGAATTTTATACTTTTCATTCCTAATTTTTCAAATTTGAGGTTTCTGGCAAAAATTACAAAAATAGGTCGAATTGACCATTTCTCTGCCTCAAATCTCTTTTTCTATCCATTTTTAGCGCAAAATTTTTGAAAATTCGATCTAAAAATTTAAAATGTCTAAAAAATTAGTTTTGAACCCGAAAATTGAAAAAAAAATTGCAGTTTCTCAAAACAAGCAAATCAGCTAAATGCTTTCAAATTTAGTGCACATATAATCTCCTCCATTGATAATTTTAATTTTCAAAAAACTCACCCCATAGTGACAATCATGACATCAGTCAAGCATCCGACAAACTTTCGGAATCCTCCAGAAGCCCGTTTGATCGGTACCATCGTCTCCATTTTCATTCCAATCGCTCTCTGCTCCATCGGTGGTCTCTCTTCATTGACATTCGGAATACACATTGCAAACTCCATCTCGGGCCTTCTCTCCTCGATGGCTCGATCCACATGGGTTCCAGATGATCCAGAGGGTCCAAAGTTGTTGAATTTCCGGCCGTTACCGAGTGCTCTGCTCACTTGCGACTTCTTTTTCACTGAATCCTCATAATTTTCATCGAGTTCGTCACGAGTCCGTTTCGGTCGTTTCTTTCCCGTTGTGAATTCTGTGACAAGGGACTGTGATTGTGCTTCATCGCCTCGTTCGATGCTTGCGTAGTTGACAGAGCGACGAGGGCGGGAAGAGTGTCCGAATGTGGTGAGCGGCGCTTTTGGGTCGTCTCTGAAAATGAGGAATTGGTAACTTTGAAGAAAAAAATTGGTTTCAGTTTCAAGAATGTTCCTAATAATTTAGCGAATACTCTGATTCAATGGATAGTAATCGAAGCGCGTAATTGCTCTCTAATAAATCAATCAGAATTTTTTTTTGACAGTTCAAAAAAATATTAGAAAATTTGCAATCGCTAAATTTTTTGAATTCCAATTCTAGAAAATATCACAAGAACCGATATAGAATGAACTACCGTTCCAAATTTTAAAAATTGCTTTAGAAAAAAAAATTTTTTTCAAATTTTCAAAAATTCAAAACGTTCAGTCTTTCATTTTACAGAATGGGTTTCGTAGCAAAAATTTCCTAATCTGGATTTTTTGAGTTCTTTGTAAACTGAAAAACAACTTCAAATCACAAAATGAAAACCTTTCAATTTTTTGAAAAATTTTGGAACCGATAAAAAATTGACTCGATTTTTCTGATTTTTTTTTCTAGCAATTGATCAAACGCAAAATGTCAGCTTTTTAAAAAACTAATCGCGCGGGTGTAATGCATCACATGCTTTCTAGACAGATTGAAAAAATTTTGAAACCGACAAAAATTGACTCAAAATTTTCAAAAATCTATAAAATTTTTTAGGTGTTTTGTTGTTGGAAAAACGATTTATTTTCAACTGTCAGAAACGATTCTAGTATACATCTCTCAGTGCATCACAAAATTTCTGGGAAATTTGAAAACATTTTGAAACTGAAAAAAATTCCGTTTTTTTTTAATTTTTGGAGTTTTTTTTCCATAATGAAAAATTCTCAACGTTCAGAAACTATTCGTGAATTCAAGTATTAGTGCATCACAAAATTTCTGGGCATTTTGAATAAAATTTGTAACCGAAAAAATTAACTCTAATTTTTTTTTCCAATTTTGATGTAAAAAAACTGCATAATTTGTTCAAATGGATCTCGAAATTACAAATTTGCTAATTTTTCCAATATTCAAACACACCAGAGGACGAACTACATTATAAAAACCTCCCAAAAGTTTCAAAAAATTTCGAAACCGTAAATAATAATAAAAAACTAACTTTTTCTCGTCATCATCACTGCTCCTCGACACCTTCTGTCTTCCTCTTCTCGGCACTGCAAACTCAAACTCTGCCTCCTTCTCTCGAAATTCCGCGGCTCGTCTCGCAGTTTCCGCCAGTCTTTTCCGTTGTTCATCCACTTGTCGTCCCATTTCTGCGAGTTGAGTGTCTTCCGTTGGATCGTAAGCCGTCGTTTCACTTGTGGCTCCGTCTCCAGATGGTCCCGGCGCAGTGTCTGATCTCTGAAAATTGGCAACTTTTAGTGGGTTTTCCGTAAATTTGGACAATAAATCGATGAAATCTCTAGTTCTTGGGTATTTATAAAAAAATTTCAGAGGTTTTTTAGTAAATTTGGACTAACAATCGATGAAAAATATAGTTTTCGGATATTTTTTCTTACATATTTCGAATTTTCACATCTGCAGACACAAAAGTAACAGGAAATGCGTTTTTTTTTTGAGAAAAAAAAATGAAAATATCCTAAAAACGTCAAAAAATATGAGAAATAGCCACGAAATTGATTTCTTAAATATTTGCAAACAGAAATGGATGGAAAAAATGGATTTTTAACCTAGAGATTTGAAAATTGACAGGAATTTTGAAATTTGAAAAAATTTCGATGAAAACCTCTATAATTCCCGTCAAATTGACAATTTCTAGGTTCAAAATCCTTTTTTTCTGTCCGTTTTTCACGCTAAAAATTGAAAAAATCCGTCTATAATTTTTTTAAAATGTTTTTAGGGTTTTTTTTAAATTTTTTTTCATCAAAAATTCCAAATACTCACCTCAACCGGTGCATCGGGTTCCTCCAACTTCACGGCCGGTGGTTCGGGACTGGAAGCGCCGAGTTGATCGATGAAACCCTCCATTATTCCTTCCATGGCTTCGTCCATTGCTGATTTTCGAACAGGATTCCTTATTCGAAGTTTATGGAGATGTCGAGGTTCTGAAAAATTGAAAAAATTAGTGGTTGATTAGGAAAAGAAGATTGGAAAAAAATGATCAAGACCAAGGAGAAGAATCGAATGAATTTTTTACAGTAAATTTCATGCACAATTTTTGAAACAGAAAACAGATATTTTTTCAGTTTCACTTGTTGTTTTTACGGGTTTCAAATATTTTTCCAGTCAATAGGAACAATGACTCCCGAAAAATTTCAACTAGATACCTTTCAAAAAACCTAGAAAAGCCGCCGAAATTTTGAAAAAAAAATTTTTCTGCTCCAATTATATTTTTTTTTCAAGATTTCAAATTTCTGAATAGTCTATTAGCGATAATGATGGCCTAGAAACAAAAATGAACGCGGGATTTCAACAAAAAATTTTAAATTTCGAGTTTCGTGTCGAAAATAATTCAGAAAAATCTGAATCTGGGTCTCGCCACGAAATGACTATTTTTGCTAAAAGTTCATTTTCAAAGGAAAATTTAGGTCTCAAAACTAGAAAATTGCATTCTTCTCATTTAGAAGATCTACCGTATCGCTCCAAAACTTTGAAAAAAAAATCTTGAATTTTTTTTTTTTCAATTTTCACTGCAGGGTAATTTGAAAAACGGTCATTCAAAAAACCAGGAATTAGTTGGAAAATTTTTAAAAAATGGAAGAAAAAACTATGAAACTGAAAAAAAATCCTCATAAAAATAAAATTTGCAAAAAACCCAAATCCAATCATAAAACCCCTTCAATTCAACATTTCTAATCAATTATCAATCAAAAGCATCTCCAAATATTTCAGAAAACCTTCAATAACCACCAAAAACAACCTCTCCCCCAACAAGAATATTCAAAGAAGAGCGGACCAGAGTGCGGCGGAGCGCACTCTCCCCTGCCTCTGCGTCTCTGACTGTCTGGTTGTCTGCCGCAAGGCAGACATCGTTTTGAAGGTCAGAGACGGAGAGAAACGAGTGGGTTTCGACCGCGGAATGTTGTTTGGGACTAGATGGAGGGTAGGAAGCGCGAGAAATCGATGGCCGCGGGTGGCAGATGGCCTAAAAAACAGAGAGAAAGGACACTGCGTGCAGTGCGGAGTGTGTGTGTTGATGACAATTTGCAGTGTGGAGATGGATTGCAAAGTGAATACAGAAAATGTAGAGTAGAAGGGTTGAATGAATCATTGGTTACACTATACAGGATAGAAAATCGATAATTGAGCCCAGCTGTTGGGTCTCACCACGAAATTGCAGAAACTGCCTGTAAACTCCCAAAATGACAAGAAAAAAGCGTGAAAAATTGAAAATGTCATAAAATTTGGTAATTTGCAGCAATTTTCCAATTATTTCAGATTTCAATCGATAATTCTCACTAGCAACATTTATTAGCTGCTAATAATAACACTCCAATTGCTAGATGAGTCTCACCACGAAAATGTTTTTTGAGAGATTTTTTTAGCGATTCTGGATTTTTTCGAATTTTTCTGATGAAAATCGATCAAATTAATGCTCGAAAATCCCAATTTCCAACGATTTCAATTAAAAAAGCTCGAAAAAATAATCTAAAACCTTCAAAACTCCTAAAAATCTATTTTCGTGGCGAGACCCATAAACTGGGAACCGAATCATTGATTGCTCATTTTTTATAATTTTTGATGTAAAAATTTCAAACTGAAACATGAGGAAATCACTAGAGAACTTGGAAATCCGAAAATTTAAATTTTTTTAAAAATTCCAGTTTCTCAAAAATAATTTTTTGGGGACTAAAAATTTATCGAAAGTGTTTCTTTAGCAAACTGAGCAGGTGATTCTAAATTTCCAAAAAACTTTATATCGTTACTACTAAAAAATCCACAATTCCCTTAAAAAAACAGCCTGAAACTGCAATTATTGCGAAATTTCCAAAAATCTAAAATTTTTCAAATTCGCTCCAAAAACCCCTCAGGAAACACCGGGAACATTCAAAAATCCACCTGCACTCCTCTAAAATTAACAACAACGACCTAAAAACCACCCTAGCAGTCACTACATCATGTCCCCGACAATGTGTGCGTGCCGTCGAATGTTCACCGTGACGCACAAGTGCAGAAATTGGGAAATAGGACTTCGCTCGTGCTGCAGTGGGAAATATCGATCGGAAAAGGCCAAAAGATGGGAGAGGGTGCGTAAACAAGAGAAGGGAAGCCATACTTACGGAGAGTGCATTGCATTTGACGACAACATCTATTTGATGAAAGTGATGGGACTGATAAGATGATAGAACCGTTAAAATTGGTGAAAATAGGGTTATTTCGCAATGTTCCAAAGACAAAACTAGACGAATTAGCAATTCGCAGCATCGAGAATTGAAAAACAAAATTTGAAACAGCAATTTTTCAAAAAACCGCGACGCGACCGCAACGCAGACGATTCTAAGTTATTTCTAACGGAGAAAGAGGAGAAAAACAGAACAATCATTGAATCAGACCAAGAAAACAACACTAATCCCTCAAAAATTCCCTAAAACCGCCAAATTAAACAGATTGGAGTTCAATGGATTTTCTGTAGATCAAAAAGGTTCAAACTACTAGTATTTGAGAATTTCGCAATAACCAGAGCGGAAAACATCAATTTTCTGGAGTATTCGACAAAATTTAGGAAAATTAGAGCCGCAACGCAACCGCACCGCGTCAAAACCAATTTTTGTCAGAAACTCGCAAATTTTACAGAAATTTTTGAAAAAAAACGCGGAAAACTTATGGAAAATCGATTACTGATTGCCTTTTTTTGCCAGAAAACTGTGAAAAAGTCAATTTCGCAACATGAAAATCTAAATTTCCGGCGAAAAGCGGGTTTATACCCCAAAAAGCGAGGTAGCATTGTTTTGCATGGATTTTTGGTTGAAAAACTACTAAAAAGCAATTTTGCAGTAAGTCTAGCATCAATTCTACGCGAAAACACTAGCAAAAACAGCAAAGAGCAAGAAGAAATCCCAAAATTCAAATTTCAACTGATGTTTGCAAAAAGTCCGCAAACACCGCACGCCATGTTGCGGACTTCACACCGAACTCTACGACACTTGGAAAAACGACCGGATTTTGAGGCAAAGATAGGAATACGGATGGAAAAAGCAGAAAAAAAGCTTCCAACTCACTTCGCAATCTTTTCTGGCTCCTTTCATTGATCCTTGACAAAGTAGTAGGTGGCTCTCCAAATCCCTGCGTCATCTGCAAAGAAAGGGCAACTAGAAAATCAGGAAAGCAACCAACTAACCTCCAATCTATAAGATCCCAGACCAGAAGAGAGTAAGAGGAGGTGAAAAACGACTAAAAGAGTCCTAGTTGAAGTTCGCCTAGATCCCGCTCAACCTCGAAACATCCCCACATCACGGGGGTCAGGGCCCAGGCGAAGACGCGAAAGCGGGATTGAGGGGACTAGGGACTTCCTACGAATACCGTGATCTCCTCCTACTCTCTTCATCTTTTGCAGCCAACGTTGTCTTGAAGGTTCCGGAGCGTTTGTGTTTGGTGCTGTCTTCATTGTCTTCGAGGTCCGTGCATGATCTTGCTTCAGTGGCTTGTGGTCGATGTGTTGAGGTTGCTCCAAAGAGATCCAATGGGTTTGAAGAGATCTTTGTAGCTGATGTTGTTGAGCAGTTCGTGTTGTACATCTGAAAGAAGTAACATGTCTTGATGAACCAGCAAACAACCAACTAACCTTCAAACACCAAGTTCCAATCCGAAAGCGGTGCATTGAGAGAAGCCCCGCTCTCCACGATCCAAAAGTGGGGGGATCAGTGGGAATCAGATAGTAGAGAGTGAGTCAAGGATAAAGACCAGCCCGAGTTACCTTCAATCTCGAAACATCCCCGCAGCTTGGGGGTCAGGGCCTAAGCGACGACGCGAAAGCGAGATGTCAAGGACTCAGGTGGGTTTAAACCTCTTCCCTCTTTCTATATCTGCTGCTCCAATCCTTGGCTCTTCTTTTGGTGACAGCCGGTCGGTTTCTTGTTCCATCAAGCCCATTTAGCATCCAGGATCCTCCAGAGGTGATGACGAGGAAGAAGAAGTAGTGACGATCGGCACGAGACGTTGACACAAAAGGGCGGCTGAGGGTACACAGAGGTCTCTTACTCATCAGACATCATCTCCTGATCTCTGCATTTCTTGTCGTCGATGTGTTGAGGTTGTCCCTGGGAGATCCAGAGAGAGCAGCTGCTTGCTGAATGGAATTGGAGCGGAAGTGATGGAAGACGTTGTTGTGGTGGAGTCCGTGGTGTACATCTGAAAGATGGTCCATGACTCAAAGAACCAGCAAACAATCAACTAACCTTCAATCCATAAGATCCCTGACCAGAAGAGAGTAAGAGGAGGGGAAAAACGACTAAAAGAGTCCTATTGAAGCCCAACTAGATCCCTCTCAACCTCGAAACATCCCCAACCTCGGGGGTCGGAGCACCAGGCGTAGACGCAAAAGCGGGGTCGAGGGGACTAGGGACTTCCTACGAATACCGTGATCTCCTCCTACTCTCTTCATCTTTTGCAGAATCCGAAGTCGTTGTCTCGAATGTCCTGGTCGGCTTGAAAGCTTCCGTGTTTGTTGTTGTTTCCATTGTCTTCGAGGTCCGTGCATGATCTTGCTTCAGTGGCTTGTGGGCTGTTGAGGTTCCTCCAGGGAGATCCAGGTGGTTTGAAGCGATTTTTGTAGTTGATGTTGTTGAGGAGTCCATGTTGTACATCTGAAAGATAGTTCATGTCTCAAAGAACCAGCAAACAACCAACTAACCTCCAATCCTCAAGTCCTAGACCGAAAGCGGTGCATTGAGAGAAGCCCCGCTCTCCACGATCCAATGACAGAGGATCCGTGGGAATCAGATGATAGAGATCGAGTCAAGGATAAAGACCAGCCCGAGTTACCTTCAATCTCGAAACATCCCCGGGCCTGGGGGTCAGGGGCCAAAGCGACGACGCAAAAGCGAGAACTGAAGGGCTCAGGTGGGTTTATACCTTTTCCAGCTCTCTATATCTGCTGCTCCAATCGTTGGCTCTTCTTTTGGTGGCAGCCGGGTGGATTCTTGATCCATCTTGATCCTCGATCCATCTAGATCCATCCTCCAAATGGTGATGACGAGGTAGAAGAAGCAGTGAAGATTGATTGAGAAGACGTCGTTGCTCCAGGGAGATCCAGTGGGAGCTGCTTGTTGGATGGAGCAGAAGTGATGGAAGACGTTGTTGTGGTGGGGTCCGTGTTGTACATCTGAGTGGGAGCAGCTGTCAGCGAGTTCCGATGCATTCCTTATGTTTCGAAAGGTTCGTCGGATCCATGCGGTGGTAGTTGTGGTGTCGAGTTGATTCCAGAGACTTGAGGATTCTTTGAATGACGTTGATGAAGTGGAAGAGTCGGCAGAGTTGATGTCGTTGACGGAGCTGTTCCAGGAAGCATCTGAAACTATATGTTACTCAAAGGAAAACGAAATCAAGCAAACTAACCTCCAAGTCCCAAGTTCCCAATCGAAAGCGGTGCATAGAGAGAAGCTCCGCTCTCCACCATCCAAGGAGGTGGGTTTCGACTCATGAAGGTCAGGTGGCAGAGAGTAAAAGGAGGGTAAAGCGACTAAAAGAGTCCTAATTGAAGCCCAACTAGATCCCACTCAACCTCGAAACATCCCCATCCTCGGGGGTACAGAGCACCGGGCAATGACGCGAACGCGAGGTTGAGGGGACTAGTGGCTTCCTAGTGATACCGTGCCCTTCTTCTACTCTCATACCTCTGAATCTCCAGTTGTCGGTGTCTCCTCCTCACTGCTCCTCTAGATCCCGGGATCCATCGAGATGATTCTGAAATAGAAGAAAGTTATAAATTTGACCAATTTGACCACTAAAAATTGAAAAAACTCACTTGAAACAGTCGAATTGGCAGCGGAGGATCCCGGAGAGGAGGTGTAGAGGTGTTTGGAGACCTGAAACAACAAGAAATTTAGTGAAAAAACGAGGAAAAAATAGAAAATCGATAACAGAAGGAAGAGGAGAGAAGAGAGAAAGAAAAAGAACAAGAATGACCCGGAATGAATGAATGAATGACTGCTGGAATGACCCTCGCATACCCCGCCCCCTTATTTACGCGCCAAGGGAGATCATGGAGATCACAGACACACACATCGAGAGTGCGCCCTTCCTATTAGCACACCTCCAAACACCTCCCCTCGCATCCTTCCCACGAGCAAAGGTCAACCCCCCCCCCCCTCTCGACGCGACATGATTTTTTGGTGTTTTCTCGATTCTGGTCGGATTTTTTTCAAATTTTTTTGATAGAATCGGATAGAACAGAGAATTTGAAACCTAGTGATAGGCAATTTGACCGAATTCAGTTAAATTTTCATCGCGAACTACCCGTTTTTGTAAGTTTTCCGCCAAAAACACAAAATCTTAAATTTTTCTATGAAAAATGTAATATTTCGGGTCAGATTTGCCATTTCTAGGCTTCGAATCTTCTGCTCTATTCATTTTTATTTGAAAAAAACTCAAAAATTTGATCAAAAAACGAGAAAACAGCGAAAAACAGATTTCGCTGCAAGACCCGCCATGTGCCGCGACATGGTTTTTTGGTTTTTCTCGATTATGAACCGTTTCTCTAAATTTTTTTTGACAGATTCGGGTAGAACAGACAATTTGGAACCTAGAGATAGTAAATTTGACCGGAATTGTCGAGTTTTTCATTGAAAATTCTCAGATTTCGTGTTTTTGGCAGGAAAATTACAAAAATGGGTAATTCGCATTGAACAATTCTATGATTCTGGTCAAATTAACCATCGCTATGCTTCAAATTCTCTCTTTTTTCAGATTTTTATATAAAATTCGAAGAAAATCGATCCGGAAACGAGAAAACAGCAAAAAAAACTGACTTCGCTGCGAGACCCGTCGAGTGCCACGACATGGTTTTCCGGTGTTTTCTCGATTCTGGACCGATTTTTTTCAAATTTTTTGCTTGAATCGGATAGAACAGAGAATTTGGAACCTAGAGATAGTAAATTTGACCAGAAGTGTGGAGTTTTTCATTGAAAATTTTCAGATTTCGTGTTTTTAACAGGAAAATTAGAAAAATGGGTAATTCGCATTGAGAAACTCTATGATTCTAGTCAAATCAACTATCATTCGATTTAAAATTTCTTGTTCTATCCGATTTCATTAGAACAAACTTGAAAATCTAGGCTCAGAATCGAGAAAACAGCAAAAAACTGATTTCGCTGCGAGACCCGCCGAGTGCCACTTTCCGTGATCGCAGTAGTCTTGAACCTCTTCGTGGTGGACCTGGTCTTTTACATCTTTGTATTCTCCATGTTTTCTGGATCCCTAAAACTCTAAATTTCCCATTTTCCATCTCAATTCCTCCACCCGTAAACAAAACATTGTACACAGTTCATGGCAATTGGCCTAATTTTGTTGCACATCGTCAAAATTGGCTAGAATCTTACAATATGAAATGAAATTCGTGCCAATTAGGTAGTATTAGAGTCAAATTCTTCATATAAACCCTTCTCTGTTCCTTTTTCTGGTCAGTTTTCTGAATTTTACCCAACCTCCAAATCTCGCTATGTCCCTCCTGAAAAAGTGCATGGAAATCGATGAAAATCTGCGGAAACCTTTGGATATCGGTTTGATTTGGTAGGTGGTACTGTAGATGCACTGTAATGCTTTTAAAAATCGGTCTGAAACCAATTTTGAAAGAATTTTTGGATCTTTCTACTTCCAGGGAAGGCAACTACTGGGACGACCAAGACGTTCATGATTGCTGTGATATTGATTGGGAAACTTGTGAAGTTTTGGTGCGGAAAATAGCAAAAGCTATATCCCAGCCTTATTTTCCAATTGATAAAGGAGAGGAATTCCCTGGAAAAATCCTAATTTTCCTCCCAAAAGTCATGCAACTACCACTAACCATTCTAGCGGCTTATAGAGCTGGTATGGTCGCGATTTTCATGGTAAAAAGCCGTTTTTTTCGTGTTTTTGAGAGATTGTGCTCACAAAAGAGTGTTTCAGGACCCATTAACTACTAAAAACTCTCAATTGGAAGCTACAATTTCCTCTGAAAAGCCGAGAATCTTGGTGACAGTTGATGCGTTTTGGCAGGGACAGCAGTTGATTGAAGTGAAGAAAAATATTGAGGTAAGGGGGTTTAAAAATAGATGAAAAATAGTAATAGATAGTAAATTTTGCGTAGATCATTCTGTTAGTTGACAACTTTTTGTTATCTCTTACAGTAATCCTAGGAAAATTGAAATAGTAGTGATAGATGAGTGGTGCGCGCCCACTACTACAGCGCAAAGCATTTTTGTTTTAGTTCTAACTCAAATACCATAAAAGATATCAAAAAGTTGTCAACTAATAAAATGTGTAAAATTTTATGCGCTCTATTTTTGTAGTTGACACTTTTTTGCTATCTTTCACAGTAATCCCAGGAAAATTGAAATAGTGGGAAGCGGAGGGTGACGCGGCGCCCACGCTCTAGCGTAAAGCATTAATGTTTTGACTATAACTCTAAAACTAAAAAAGATATAAAAAAGTTGTCAACTTATAAAATGTGTAGAATTTTCCAGACTACATTTTTGTAATTGACAACTTTTTGCTATCTTCTACAGTAATTTCAGGAAAATTGAAATAGTGGAGATGGGAGGGTGGCGCGGCGCGGCGCCCATTGCTCTAGCACTAATTTGTTCTAGCTATAACTCAAGAACTAAAAAAGATATTAAAAAGTTGTCAACTGATAAAGTGTGTAGAATTAAATGGACTACATTTTAGTAATTGACAACTCTCCACCAAAAATTCTAGATCCTGAGATAAATTAAGATTTCCAGAATCTCTCCTCCATCGAATCCCTCCAACTTCTCGTTATCCGTCATGTCGCTCCAAATGATGGTGTCCCACCTCCACAAAAACACTATCCGGCTAGAAGGCCATCTTACAAAACTCTTTTGGATCTGAGAAATGGAAAGGATCTGGAATGGAGTGCATTGATGTCCGGGATAAAGGTGGAAGAGTTGGAAGAGAAGGAGCATGAATGGAAGGATGAGGATACTGTAATGGTGGTGGTTGATGAAGATGGGTGAGTGAAAATGGGGGTGTTAGAAACCATTTAAATAAGCCACAATCTTATTAAATACTAAAAAAATGTCTGCTTGTATTAATTCACAAAATCCTTGATTTAAAAAAAGTTACAGTTGCAACAGTAACTTTAGTTTCTGAAGTCTTGTTAGTTTGCCGCTTGTTGAGATGTTGAGACGTTTCTCTGTGTTTTCTTGATTTCAGACATATTTCTTCTAGATTTTTGATAAATTCTGGTAGACCATTCAATTTAGAAAAAATTACTAATGTGAAAAGTTCAGCATTTTCTGTATTTATCTTACTAATATATTAAACGACAAATTCTGTCTGTTTGTCTGTATGTCCGCCGTAGTATCTTAGAGATGGCTGGATCATTTTCTTCCAGATTTTGTGGGAAGGTCCAGAATGCCCGCCTGATGATGCACGACCAATTTTCGAACAGAAAAAATTAGCTTGGCGCCCTCGGGTGCCGAAAATCTGCTTTTCAAGGGCTTTTTTGCATCTTCATTTCTAAAAATCGGATGTCGGACACGTCAATTTTCTCAAATTCTCATTTTTGGACGTGAAAGAAATGAATACAGTAGAGCACTAGAAGGGAGGGGCGGCTCAAGCCGGCGCAGCCCGGCTGGTCACTGTTGAAACAGAAATTTTAATTTTTGATAGAAATTTATCCGTTGATCAGTAGACGACATGCGCAATTTTCATGAATAACAATATGTGAATAATTTCCAAAATCAGAAAACTGTTTAGAAACATTAATGTAACAGTGATTTTTCTGAAAAAAATCACACTAATGAATCATCAATGCCAAAGAAAGAGTGCATGTTGTGATACGATATTGTAACATTGAAAACAATGTTTCAAAATTTATTCAAGTTTTACGAAATACTGGAAATAATGCTGCTTGCTTTTATCCAATATTATGCGTTCACGGCGGTGTGTCAGTTGGCCCCGCGTCGCCTTGTGGGTCCCGCCACGATCGAGGCGTTTTCCGTCTGCGCCCTCCTCTGCCGCCACACTCTCTCGCCTGGAATTGCGGCGGGACCCGAGCAGACGGCCAGAGAACGACTGACACACCGCGGTAAACTCATAATATCATTTTTTCAATGGAATAAGAAAACAAATCAGGAAAATTGAAAAAACTTGAAGACCTTCAAAATACTAATCTACCCAAAGAGAAGTGTTCTTGAAAATTGCTGTTGCAACAGGGATTTTTTTTTAAAATATTTTCAGGTGATCAATATTTTTTCTCAATAATTAACCATCAAAAAAATTAGAAAAAATGATTGCAGTACTTTGGTTATCATTCCAACAGAATTATCAATTTTTGAACCAATATGTTTTGAAAAATCCCTGTTGCAACAATAATGCATATCAAGCAATTTTATTTTTGTTGCAATTACTTTTTTTTCTCCATAAAAACAACATTGCTAATGTTTCTGTTTTTCATTTCTAAAAAAAAGTGCAGTTGTAAAACTCTAAAACTGTCAAAATTTCAACTACAGTAATCCTAAAGAAAAAAAACTGTTTCTCCAAGTACCTAATATCAATTATCATAGCTTGAATCAATTTGCATTCGCTATTTCGCTATTATAATGAAACTCTCATATTCATAGTAAAAACTACAGTAACCATGAAAGTTCCCGTATTTCAATTTCAGTGAGCTCATCGATTTTTCAAGAACAATTTTAATAACCCCCAAACCCCTCAAAAACCCTCTAGCTTCATACATATTTTTTGAGCCAACCATTTTTTCTAACTCACCCGTTCGTGCCGTGCCAGTCACCCCCTTCTCAATTTTTCTGCGTCTCTCCAAAATCCCAATTCTTTCCATTCTACTAGACAAATACAGACCACACACGACGGGAAAAAGCACAAAAAACCGAAAAAAAAGAACGTTGAAAAAGAGCAAACAATGATTTTTTTCCATTTTTTTCTTGATTTTTCAGAGAACGAAAAACTGTGAGACAAGTGGAACTACTCGAGGCGTTGGATTCCAGGAAATTGGGAATTGAAGTGAAAATAAAGGAAAATAGAGGATCTGTAGAGAATGTAATGGTTTTGGATAGTCCAAAAGATCTAGGGACTCTGGTGGATTTTTTGGTTCCATGGGCAATGGGAAAAACGCTGACTTTGGTGGGTTAAATTTTTTTTATCGGTTTCAAAATTTCTTTTCAAATTTTTTTCAAATTTCAACACTTTTTTTTACGGTTTCCAAAATATGCCAAAGTTTCAGAATATGGATTATGAATAATAATGTCTGATCAGTAAAAGAGCAGTTTTGAATTTTTTAAAATAAAATGTTCTAGTGATAGCTGTGAGCTGGAACTGAAAAAAATTACAAATCTGCACACAAAGTCACTGATTAGTTTGCAGAACAGAGCTTGTTGAATTTCGAATAGGAAAAAAAGTTACGGTTTTTCAAAAATTTTATCACAACATATCAGTGATGAATCTAATCTTATTATATTTCTGATAACATTTTGGGGTTTATAATTATTCGGAAACCGTGAAAAAATTTTTTCTCAACCCATTCACAAAAAGTTGATTCTTCTCGAAGAACTCGTCTTATATTTCTGAAAACATGAAAAAAAAAACAGCAAAAATAAAAATTTTCAGTACGAAGGCCCCCTTGACTACCCGGATTCTTCCAGGCTCTCACAGATTATTTCAAAACATTCGGTAATTTTTTTTAATTTGCAAATCAATTTTTTGAACTATTGCATTTGATGTTCAAGATTATAACGTATTGAAATGAGAAGAAAACTAATTTTTTTGAAAATTTTTAGAAACAGACAAAAAATTTTTTTAAATTTTTTCCTGTTTCAAAAATTTTTCAAAAAAATGGAAATCTACAAAAAGTCAATGAAGAAGTCAAGATCACAAAATAAAAAATAAAGGATGAATGACAAGAATTTAGAACTTCAAACGTATTATACATTAGCATTAGCAATCAAAACCACGATCTCACATATTGAGATTGAAAGGTTGAATTCATTTTTGTAAAAATCTTGAAACAATTTTTTATTTGTTGAATCGATCTATATTTTGTTTTTCAGCATAAAATAAACTAACCCAAAAATCCGAAATCCTGGAAATAAATTTTCTGTTTCTCAAAAATTTTAAAAAATTGGGAGCGATTTCAAAAAATTAGTAGGCCATTCTTTATTAGCCACTATTATTACTTGAAAGTTTTATTCGCTTTTGTACCAGATGTACTACTGTAATAACAAATTTCAGAAATATTAGAAAATTTTTTGAAACAGCAAAGAAAAATTGTTGATTTTCAAAATGTTCAGTTTCATTCTAATTTAAAAATTTTTCGATTACTGTATTTTTCAATTCACAAAGCTCCATTATTATTTCCAGGTAAACCTCCTCCTTGGCTCCGCCCCTTTCTACCGTATCCCAAATCCCGCATATCTTCAATTTTTCCCAACTCCCACTTTGAAAATCGTCGAATCTCCGGATTCAACTCGTCAAAATTCTCTTCTATCACGATAAAATGATAAATAAAACGCATTTGGGGCCTATTCTAACATGAATTGTAAGCCCTGGAAAATTATTTTCCTGTTTCCCTAAAGTTTCGAAAAAATTGGGAGCAGTTTTAAGATCAGTTTTCTGATTCCATATTGGACTAGTCTAGTACTGAAAAAATTAACACTAGCAGAAATTGAAATAAAAATTATGAAATTGTAAAATTTTGGTTCCAAAAAATCCAACAACTGCTCACTAGAAACAAAAAAAAATCCCAAAACGTTCAGAAATTTGAGAAACAGAACGTAACTTTTCAGAAAAAAAAACTGTTCCAAATTTTTTAAAAAATAAATTTGGAAAACTCAAAAATTCAATGCGCAACGACTTGTTGTAGCTTTATTGAATCAAATTTTTTGTTTATATTTTCCCGAAATTCCAGAAAATTTTCTCACAATCCGAAGTCGATAAAAATTAGAAAACCGCTGAATAAAAAAAATAAAATGGGACCGACAACTACTTCAATCAATACAACTCAAAAAAAATTCCTGTTATAAAATTTTTGAAACTGTAAAATTTCCTTATTTGACCACTACATATATATCTGTGAGATATATCTCACAGAAAAAAATACATTTTCTGTTTCATTCTTAATTTAAAATTCTCCGATTACTGTATTTTTCAATTCTCCCAGCTTCTGAATTTCCAGGTCAACCTGCTCCTTGGCTCCGCCCCTTCCTACCGTATCCCAAATCCTGAATATCTTCAATTTTTCCCAACTCCCACTTTGAAAATTATTGAATCCCCGGATCCAACTCTTCAAACTCTTATGAATTAACAATAAACTGGGACCTCTTCTAATTCATTTCACACGAAAAACAACAGATGGTACATAACGACTTGGGGCGATGATGGTGATGGATTTTCGGGACGAGAAACAAACAAAGAATCGGCGGGGTTTTTGTGGATGGGGATGGGAATTGCAAAAAAAGGGAAAAAATACAACAAAAATCATCAAATTTCTCTCATTTTCTCTCGCCAAGAATTGTTAGAAGGGAAAAAGAGGGGGGAAACAGGGCCAGCCTGTCGAAAACAACATAAAAACGGAGCTTGGATGACGGGAAAATGGTGCCACGTGGAGAAAAAAGAACAAATTTTGATGGGGTGGAAGAGTGCTGCAGGTGTAAATTAGCGGGGGGCGAGTAGAAAAGAGTTGACACCGAAAAATCAACAACAAAACCACTAAAAATAGGTATCAATTGTGCTTGCTTATCTTTTTTTTGGGGCGAATTTGGTGTTTTTTTTTTGAAAAAAAAGAGGGGGCGGGGCTTTACACACACAACAAGAAGACACGGTCATATATAAATAAGAAATCTACTCGAATTTTACGGCAATTTAGAGAGAGAGAAGAGAGAGAAGAGAATTGGAGAGGATAGATGGGGGGAAGTATAAAAAATGATAGGTGTTAGAAAAAGAAAAGAAAAAAAAGAAGATAACAACATTTTTTTGGGGGCTTTTTACTGGGGGGACAAGGGGGCGGGGCTTATTTACGGGTGCTATAGAGGAGAGAAGAACTGCGCGTCCAGGCGCCAAATAATTTAAAAAATTTAGAAAAAAAACACGGGGTGTCCTGGTGATTTTTGGGGGCACGAGACCAGCTCGGGCTCAAAAATCAGTGACACTTACTAGTTACCGGAAGGGGAAAAAGGGGGCGGGGCTTATCTGGGGGGATCATTTTACACGAACGAGCACCAGGCTCAATAAAAAATGGGCGGGGCTAGGAGAGAGGGGATCAACAATAAAAAACCATAACGGAGCGCTGCTCCAATTTAAAAAATACACAAGAGACTCAACGACGATTAAAAATAGGCGAATGGGGGAACTTACTGTTGCGGGGATACTGTAGGAGTAGGTGGAGGGGGGACAAAAACAACGAAGAAAACGAGAAAAAGACACAAAAAAGAAAAACTGAGAAAAGAAGCTCCGAGAGCTCTGGAAAATAAACACCTTTAAGGGAGAAAAGAGAGAGAGAGAGGCCGAAAATCACATTTTACGGGGACTGGAAATAGGGGAAAAACTCTATGCACATTTACAAGAAGAAAGGAAAGAAAGGGGAAGCGGCCTGCTCCAAGATGCTCCAGATGACGGTCTTCTCAACGGGTTCGTCTACATCTGACTGGAAGCAGCCGACGAGGATGGTCCCGATGCTGGGAGGAAGCGGTACAAGTAGAGACGGTAGTCCTTCGAGGCGAGCACAACTGAACCGTCGTCGACGAGGGCAACGTCGAAGCATTGGGCGTGCTTGACACGCGATTCGAGCGCGCCGATCATGGTTCCGTCCTGGAAAAGAAAAAAGATTAGGGACTTTTTATAGTTTCTGACAAATCGTCTAACAAACTGTTTTTCAATTGTAAAATTTAGAAAAATTTAATTTTTGAAACAGTAATTTCCATTTTTGGTGGATCTAGCCACAAAGTAGGTTGTCTGGATTTTTTTCCAATTTTTCGACAGTGTATTTATTATGACGTTGAACTGAATTAGGAATTCTTTGAATCTTTTTTTTTCTTTGAGAAACTGGAAAAAATTTTAATTTGACTTTTGAAATTGGGTTTGACCTGAATAAATTGAGTTTTTCATAGAAAATTCAGATTTTTGCGAAAAAATTGACAATTTCTTTTTTTTTCTAACTTCAAAATTATTTTTTCATATTCATTTTTCTCAGAAAAATTTGGAAAAATAGTTCAAGGGCCGATTGAATTTTTTTAGAATTTAGAATTACTGTTTCTCAATTTCTAAATTTCAAAAACTCTAATTTTTGAAACAGTACTTTGTCAATAGATTCAACAAGAAAAATCACAAACCTGCGAGAAGACAGTCAGATTGAAGTTGTTGTGATTGTCAGCGACGACGACCTCTCCGAGCGAGTTGATTCCAACTCCTATCGGGTAGTTGGTGACTCCCTCGCCTCCGATTTGTCTCAGGAACTGTCCCTCGTAGGAGAACACTTTGATGCAGTGCGCACGGTTGTCCGAGATCAAAATCTCGTTCTTGTCGTTGGTGCACACTCCGTTCGGGAACTCGAGGTAGCGGGAGCACGAGAACTTCTGGAGGATGTTTCCGAACATGTCGAAGATGATGACACGCATCACTTTGCACTCGACAACCACGATACGTCCCTTCGAGTCGACACACACTCCACGTGGATGCTGCAGGATGTTGGCTCCGAACTTGCGGAGGAACTGCCCGTACTGATTGTACACCTGGATCTGGTGAGTCGGGGAACGCTCAGTGACCACGAAATCTCCAGTGGTGCGGTTCACAGCAACACGATTCGGGTACAACAGCTGTCCGTCTCTCTTTCCGCACTCTCCGAACTGGAACTTGAAGCGACCTTCCTTGTCGAACACCTGGATGCGGTGATTGTTGGTGTCAGCCACGACAATGTCTCCTTGTCCGTTAACAGCAACTCCAGATGGCTCAGTGAACTGTCCCTCCATGACTCCAAACTCTCCGAACTTGCAGTGATAGATCATCTTCTGACGCTTGATCTGCGATCGGGATGGTGGGAACAGCGTCTGGAACTTCTCCTCATCGACATTTCCGCCTTCGAGGAGTCCTCCGAGTCCGTTTTCCAGGTTCCAGTTGGCCGAGAACGGGTCAGCGGCAACGACGGCTCCGTTGTTTCCGAGAGCGCTGAATGGTCCAAGCGATTGCGAGGATCCTCCAAAGTCCTTGTTTGGACGGAGAAGGTTCGAATCAGAGAACGCGTTCATCGGAAGCGATCCAGCGACGTGTGGTGGGGAACGAGCGATCTGTTGGTGTCCCTGATGGTTCTGCTCGATCGGGATGATTCTGCTGGATGGACGACCGATTGGGGCTGGTGGCATTCCGGTTTGGACTGGTGGCATGAGAGCGGCAAAGTCAGCGGAGAGGTTGGAGTTGTTGGTGGAGCAGGCACGGACTTGTCCGAGGAGCTGGTGAACTGCTTGTGCGGCGGTTTTTCCGAATGCCAAGTTGGCTCCTCCAAGGTACTCGACTTCACAGGCAGTGTTCAGGACTCCGCTGATCTGAAAACCCGAAATAAGGACTGGTCTGGAAGCTAGGAACCTATAAAAACATCACAAAACTAAAAGATCCCAGTTTCTAGCACCCGTAAAGTAAGATAACATGCATGGATCAAGGTGTTGCCCTTACATCGGGGTTAAAGCCGAGGAAAAGTTGGAGACGTGTGTCGAGAAGCTGCTTGAACACCATCACCTCTGCGGGCGACGAGAATGACATGAGGCGGCGGGAGAACTCGATGGTTTGGGAGAGCTTTTCGGCCATCGACTGGATACGCTTGTCGACCATTGTCAGTTGGATCTGGAAATTGGAGAGGGTTAGTTTTTGAAAAATTTGTTTAGATTTTTTTGAAACAGTATTTTTTTGGATTTTAAATTTGAAAATGGTGAATTTGACCAGAATTATGGATTTCTAGGCTTCAAATTCTCTTTTCCTAAAATTTTTGAGCGTTTGAACTATTGAAAATTGTTTTCCTTCAGATTGGAGAGATCAATTGATCAAATTCCAATGAAAATTCAGTTTTAATTTTTTTGAAACATTCATTCTTTTTCAATTCCTGTTTCAAAGGAAAATTGAGATTCTACCTGCGATTTGTCAAACTAATTATTTTTTCACAATGTTTGAAATTTCTAAAACAAGCCCCCCTAATCTGTACAATCCAGACTTGTCCAAAATGTTACTGATCACTATATCCCTCTCCTTATCATTCTCCCCGGGTGGTCTTTCCGATCCAATTAGTCTCATGTCGATAACAAAAGGGCTGTCAAGAAAGATTATCGTGGTAGGGGATCTCGAGAATTCCTTTTCTAACTAATTCTTATGACGAACTTCTTCTAGGATCCTGAGAAAAGGTCCCTTATCTCATACAGGTCCTTTTGGACCCCCAATTTCCGGAACCACACATCAACAACACTCCTATCTTCCCCTATCCATCAATCTACTCATTACGCACCAAGGCACCCTCTCGTGATCCAGAGGTCATCATAACTCGACCCGGAGTATCTTGCGCAAGCATCTCTGGTCCCATAACAAGGACTATTGTGTTCGGGACCCCCCGGGGGTGCCAATTTTCGCGTGTGTTCATTGTTGTTCCGTTTTGTTTCAAATGAGACAGACAGTAGTCACCAAATAGTACTTGATGGGCCTAACGCTCTATTGTGTTTCGAGGAGATGGGAGAGAGACTAATGATGATGTCTGAGCAAATATGATCTTTTGGTTCATCTTTGTTTCGATGAAAAGGGTCCAGGGGGTTCAAATAGCTCAAAAAAGGCCCCCTAACCTTCAAAATTCGATATTTTGGCGTGTTTACTCACTGGAACCCATCAAGGCCATTCAATCAATTTCCCGTCGGCAACATCATCGAATCCGACCTCCTTTTACCGCCCTCCGCATTTCTTTTAATCCATGCGAAATCCGACCTCATTAACCCGTCCTAAAACACCTGCGACCTCTAAGAATCGTAGAGTAGCCAGAAACAGCACATGGCTCATAAAATCGGATGGATCGGAACAACATCAAAAAGTAGTCGAGTACCAATTAGCACATTCCGACATTACCCCCCGGCTTCGGATTTTAGTACGTTCAAGTGCCAGTGGGCTTTGCTTCTTTGATGCGGCCCGCCAACCGCCAGTTGTCAAAACATTCGGGCCATCTGGTGCCAGAAATCGCCCCGAAAATGATTTGATATTTGCATTAGGAAACATGTCATTTGCATGGACCATAAGGTCCCAAATGTCTTGACAATGATAAATGGCTTTTTGGCGGGAATAAATTCAAAATTCATCCAAATCTATAATACATACCTGCTTCGCTGAGAACGCCGCATCAATCTCCTTGGCGAGGACCTTCTTCTGCTCTTGGATCAGCACGATCAGGTTGGCGACGGTCTCGTCGAGTTGACCATGGGCTTGATGGAGAGAGGCGGTCAGGATCTGCTGCTTGGCATCGACCTGGAAAAATAGAAAAATATTATTGAAAAGTGCGGAAATTTTTTTTTCAGTTTCAAAAATTTTTCGAATACTAAATTCTAAAAACTCAATGCTTAAACTTGATCCCCAATTCAAGCCTCAAAAACAACTACATAGGAGCTTTAGAATGTATTTCCGTAGCTTCTAAAATTTTTTAAAAATTAGGGAACCATTCAGGAATTTTTTAAAAATAAATAAAATTTTCAAAAAGTCCTGAAGGCTATGAAAAACTTTCTAGTGCTCGAAATTTTTTCCAGTTTCAAAAATTTAACGAAAACTAAATTTTAAAAATTTACAGCATTACTTGGTCCCCCATGCAAGCCTTCAAAAATTCAAAATCACTCAAAAAAAATCTAAAAAATCCAGAATGCTTTGAAAAATTTAGTGCTCGAAAAAATGTGTTCCGTTTCAAAAATTTCCGAATAACTAAATTTTAAAAATTTGAAACAATCTGATGAAATCAAAGCTGTCTGAAAAAAAATCAGGAAAAGCCCAGAAATCTTCTAAAAAATTCTAGAACTTCTCTATCACTTCCCCGACCATCAAAACACCCGCGCATCACATTGATAAACACTCCTTCTACCCGACCAACGACCAATAGCATATTTACCAATGGCATTAGCCCCGTTGCCCATTTTTACACCTGTCCACTTCTAGATCTATCCTAAGGGGGTTATCCGAGTGTAAATAATAAGAGGAACTTGTTAGGATTAATAATAAGAAAAAAAGTCTCACCTGCTTGAACATGTCCAGCATGTCAGCGTGCTTGCTCCGCGCATCGGCGATCAGTTGCTCCATTTTGAGCATCTGCTTGTCGGCTACCTGGAAAATAGGAAAATTAGAGGGAAAATAATTGAAAAATAATTTTTTTTTCACAGTTTCAGATTTTTTTTTTAATTTTTGGAAAATCACAAAGCTCGGTGACGTTTCATTAGAGCTTGAAAAAATTAGAAAAATTCCAAATGCTCTTTAAAAAATTCAAAAAGTCTCAAAACATCTCCAAAATACAAGGAAAAATGAGGAAAAAATTATCTTTACGGTTCCAAATTTTTTACAATTTTTAAAAAATTCTAGGACTTCCAAAAAATCGTAAAATTACTTTAAAAATAGGGAAAATTAGAAAATCAATTTTTAGAGGGTCCAAAAGTTTTAAAAAATTTCCCAATGCTCTAAAAAATTTATAAAAGATTCTAGAATCCCCTATTCCCCCAAAACCCGTTCAGAAGAGGGTGTCACTCCTTCCGCTTCCGCGCGGTATCTCTTTTCTCTATTCTGTGTTTGATGTAAGCAGTACCATCCATCGATTCACTGTGTTTGCATAATAAAAGCAACTCTTCTAGTGTTTTTATGGTTTTCAAACGCGGGAAAGGAAAGCAGTACGATTGGTTCCGAATATCGCATAAATCGACTCATAAAAATTGGAAATCCTGGCCAAACTAGACTGTTTTTGACGAGAAATAATAAAGGACCATTAAAACTGTGTCGGGATGCGTCAGAATACGCACCTGGCGGTCAGATGACGTAGGCAGACAACAGAAGTCATCGGGTTGCGCAATGATGACAAGGTGAAGAGGGTCCAAAGTGCGAACCACTCAATGGTGGGACCTTTTCTAGCTCAAATCATCAATACCTCCTCAATTTTTCCTCTAAATCTTTCAAAAACTATTCAATTCGTCCTCTCTAATCCAGTAATCTCCACTCCATCTTATTCCATCCAAAATTTGGGATAATACGATTAATAAGGCCTTGGAGACTGGGGGCCGTTGTTGCAAGAAGAACAGGTGGGTTTGAGAGGGGAGCAGATGTCTTGGAGATCACTGTCACTCGTTCAGGCATGAGTGATCATAAAGAGACAACAGCAGTATGGCTAGGCACCAGGGGATAATGAACAATGGGTGATTACTGTGGAAGAGGGCAGATGGTAGATAATTGATTTGAATAAAATTTTTTATTATAATTCAGAGATTTTGGATCTTTTCTATCTGAGCAATTGATCTTAGAAGGAATGTCCTCCAGATGCTCGGTCGGTTTTTGAACGAAACCTAGTGCGTTCGAAGGACCCTTATGAGAATAGATTTATCCCAAAATATTAGAACCGGGACTTTCTTCTAACCCGAGTTATGGTCGAAAACGTGTTTTTTTGAAAATTTTTGGATTTTCAACTTCAAAAAATCGTAAAAAATTGTAGAATGCATATTTTTACTTGGTTAAACGACCAAATTGTAGCTGATTTCTTTGTCTACAAACGCCTTTTAACCGTTTTTGTTGAAAATGCACCCTGATTTTTTTATAGCAAATTTAGTAACCATGGTCCGGACCCAAAAAAAATTTTCTCAAAAACTGACCGTTAACTTTTGTTCTAACTAGTGCCAAAAAATGCAGCGCATTTTTTTCTGCAACTTTTTCGTTGACATACCCCGGGGCAAATGAATATGAACTAGTCAAAAAAATCACTTTTCCTTTCAAAATTTTGCCTTTTTTGACCAAAACTTATCTGGAGCCGCCGATTATTTTTTTCATTACACCAAATTGCTTGCAGAATGTAGCCAGATAACTGTTCTATCGATTCCTTGCAGTTTCTAATTAACCCCAGTACAAAATTTTTGAGTTACGGGCCTCCGAAAATGAAAGACATTCTAGGCCTATTTTGGCAATGTTCCTGGGTAGTAATCAGAAAGTGATGTACTACATTGTTGTAGAGCTAGAAAAGTTCTATATGATAACGTTTTAGTTTGTAACTTTTGCTCAAACAATTCTTGAGAAACTTGATTTTTTCGAAATTTCCCTGTTCTAGCATCTGACCCAGTTTTTCAACGTACCCCTATACGTTCAAAAAAAGTTGAAAAATGAATTGTCTCGAAAACTTCAGATATGCACTTTTCACTTACTTTGTGCATAAAGACAACAAAAAAACATGATTTGGAAGTTTTTGAGATTTTTCATTTTTCGACTTTTTTTGAACGTATAGGGGTACGTTGAAAAACTGGGTCAGATGTTAGAACAGGGAAATTTCGAAAAATCTAAGTTTCTCAAGAACTATTTGAGCAAAAGTTACAAACTAAAACGTTATCATATAGAACTTTTCTAGCTCTACAACAATGTAGTACATCACTTTCTGATTACTACCCAGGAACATTGCCAAAATAGGCCTAGAATGTCTTTCATTTTCGAAGGCCCGTAACTCAAAAATTTTGTACTGGGGTTAATTAGAAACTGCAAGGAATCGATAGAACAGTTATCTGGCTACATTCTGCAAGCAATTTGGTGTAATGAAAAAAATAATCGGCGGCTCCAGATAAGTTTTGGTCAAAAAAGGCAAAATTTTGAAAGGAAAAGTGATTTTTTTGACTAGTTCATATTCATTTGCCCCGGGGTATGTCAACGAGAAAGTTGCAGAAAAAAATGCGCTGCATTTTTTGGCACTAGTTAGAACAAAAGTTAACGGTCAGTTTTTGAGAAAATTTTTTTTGGGTCCGGACCATGGTTACTAAATTTGCTATAAAAAAATCAGGGTGCATTTTCAACAAAAACGGTTAAAAGGCGTTTGTAGACAAAGAAATCAGCTACAATTTGGTCGTTTAACCAAGTAAAAATATGCATTCTACAATTTTTTACGATTTTTTGAAGTTGAAAATCCAAAAATTTTCAAAAAAACACGTTTTCGACCATAACTCGGGTTAGAAGAAAGTCCCGGTTCTAATATTTTGGGATAAATCTATTCTCATAAGGGTCCTTCGAACGCACTAGGTTTCGTTCAAAAACCGACCGAGCATCTGGAGGACATTCCTTCTTAATTGATTTTCAAGGCTTTAAAATATTTTCTAAAATTTTGTGAAACCGTAAATCGTTCGTATGGATTTTTAGAAATTTTCCAACGTTTCAATTGATTCGAAATTTGTATGATAATTCATAAAAAATTGATTAGATTCTGACCATTCTTTGTTCACGTATTGACTTCTTAGGATTTCTAATAATTTCTAAAATTTTTGAAACCGTAATTTTCACACAATACATTTTTCAAAAAAAAAACAGAGTTCCAGAATGATTTTCAAAAATTTTCTAGCGTTTCAAATTTTTTTTGAAAATTTTTAGGATTTGGAAAATTTCGATTTCAAACCAAATCGAGGTTTAGAATTTTTAAAAAAATATTTTGAACCTAGCATTTTCTTGAATAGGTTCTAACAAATTCTTCGAATCTAAAATTGATTTCACAGGCTATGAAAATTTTTTCAAAAATTTTGCAACGTTTCAAATTTTTGAAAAATGGTTCTACAGTTTTTAAAAGTCCCACCTCAGTAATAAGCTCGTATTGATGCTGTCCAACGGGGTGATCGACAAGAGTGCAGTCACGGCAGATGGCCAGATTGCACGTCATGCAGAAGAAGACGAGTTCCGAGTTGCGGTGCTGCAGACACATCACCGGTCGCTTTCCGGCTCCGATCATCATGCTGTCCGGGGATTGCTTGCCACCGAGTGCAGCCATCTGATGAGATGACGACGATGAAGACGAGGAGGAGCTCGACGACGAAGCCGACGATCCAGCGTTGGCGACGACGGTCGGGACCAGTTCGATGACGTGGTGATCGGCGAAACAGTGCATGTACTTGTGAGCCATCGTGCAGTTATCGCAGAGGTTCGCGTTGCAGTTCTGACAGAACGAGGTCGCCTGTAAATTCTTCGGAACGTTTAGTAAAAAAATTCTGGTTTGGGATCCTTACAGTCTCATTAGACTTGCACCCATTGCAATGAACTGCAGGGACACTGGCAACCTGATGAGCAGATCCATTCGCCACTGCCACATTGTTGTTCATGATTCCATGCATCATCGCGGCGAGCTGCGCATGCTGTTGCTGCTCGAGCGTCGGCGAATCACTGAGTGGTGGCGACGAGGAAGACGTCGACGATGGCGATCCGAAACCGAATCCGACAACCGGGTTGGTCGGATCCGAACTGGCGACCATCGACGGATGGAGGTGTCCGTTTGCAGGGATCGGGATGCCGTTGGTGTGAGAGGGTCCCGACGAGAGGGAGAGTCCGCCGAACAGTTGTTGTTGCTTGTTCATCACTGACTCGAGACCAAAGTCGGTCAGGAGTGAGTCGAGACCCAGGTGTACGCTGGAATCACTTGTTCTTCTTGTTGGGGGGTCTTTTTTCAATGGTTTTAGGATCATTTTCAAGAGATTTTAGAACCCTCTGGACCCAAAATTTCCCAAATGCTCACCTCAATTGAGTCTCCATGTGACACTGTGGACAGACGATGCGTTCCGGCTGTTCGAGATGTTTCGCCAGACAACCTTTGCAGAACGAGTGGAAGCACGCGAGAACCTTCGGATCACGGTACGGTTCCAGGCACAGCGTGCACTTGACGATCTGCAAAATATGAAAATATCGATTTGAACATGATAAGGGGGAAGGGGGAGGGGAATAAGAATGAGCAAATAGCAAAGAAATTGCGAAATGTATCATAGCACTTTTCCGAAATAGCCCAACTAAAAAGCAGTCTCAATTCCTCAATTCCAACACAATTTTCGTGTCATCTTCATTCCGCACGGCACAGCACCCGTCAAAATGGTCATGAAGAAGGTCATTTCGAGGGGAGAAAAACGAAGAGAGAGGGTCGCACGCGCCGTGTCCCACAAAGAAAATAGTACGATAGTACTGGGGCCTAAAAATTGAGGAGGGGTAGAATTTCATCTAGAAAAGTGGACCTGGAGGGGAGAGGAGGAAGGGGTATCAGATTCCATTTTTTGGCTTCTTTTGAGGACCACACACGTGGAAAATGGCCAGAAAAATTCTAAAAATTTAGAAAAAATTCAAGGATCTTCAAAACTTTTTTTTCGATGTTAAGAATTTTTAAGAGATTCCTAATTTTTATTTAAAAATTCCTTGAGTTTCTAGAAAATTCAGAAAAAAATCAAGAGCCTCAAAAAACCCTAGACATTGAAAAAACGCTTGAAATTTTTTTCTAAAAATTCTAAAAAATCTAGAAAAAATTCCAGGATCTTCAAAACACCCCAAAAATCGAAAAAGACTTGGAAATCGTCCAAAAATTCAGAAAATCTGTCTGTTTTCCCCGAAAAACTACGAATTGCAAGGTGAATCACGCGGAAAGATGCGGGCGGTGCGGAGACACGAAGCGGATGATGAAATCGGCGCGGCGCGCCGCGTTTCGTCATCGAATTCGTCCATTCCGAACTAACTATGCCCAAAGAGATTCCGGATATTTATGGAAAATGGTGTGTGGAATGGTCAGTGAGTGACTGGCCCGGGGGGACCTACTCATGCGTGAATCTTGACCTCAAAACCAAACGATCAAGGCAAAAGTACTCAAATTGCGACAAAAACTTTCCGAAATGGTCTAAATAAGGCGTTTTCGATAGGAAGGGCCTAAAATGGTACAGAAAGCCCACAGCCTAGACATATGTCCTTTGGTGCCTGTCTATACACCAGATGGCACACGTGCTTGGCCTCAAATGGAAGTGACAGCCGGGAGAAGAGGAAGGCGGAGTGGGGGGCAGTGAGCGAGGAGGACACCGTGCCTGGGACCACTAGGGGGGCGGGGCCAAGGGGGTGTTCTGCCACGCGACGCCTCGAGAAAACAGAAAGATAGCGGGGAAGAAGAAGAAGCGAGACTAGAGCGAATGGCGCCATGTTCCTCTTTTCGTGCCAACGGGCAATCAAACGAGTGATAGTGATAAGAACGAAAACTGCCGAGAAAACACACTTTTCATCATTTTTCAATCTTATGAAAGTCTTAAAAAGCCCCTAAGCCTCTCCTTTCTAATCCGAAAATTGAGCTTGAATTGGGTCATTCCGAGTAAAAAACGAATAAAAAGCGTCTAATTGCCGTGCTAATCCGCCTAGTAAGCCCTCCAACAATAGCACCTAACTATAGGCCAAAAGGGGGCGTGGCCAAGGGGGACAGGTGGCAAGGAGAGGCTCTCATGTTACGGCAAATACCAGAAGGGAGGACCATCTGCTTCTTAATTGATATCTTTCGAATCTTCTTGAGTCTCAAGGCTTGAGAACACGTGTCGAAACAGTCTCTCTCTAAACTGCAAATCGTATACTGACCGCCCTTTCTCTCGCTCCTCCTCCTTTCTTCGTATTATATGAAATGTTGCGTCTCTTTCTTTCTCGGGGACGGGACGGGACGGCCGGTCGGGCACGGACAGCCCGAGAAACATCAAGAGAAACCCCCGTCCGATACAGAGAAAGAGAGGCGCGCGCGCGAACTTCCGTCTCGTTTCCCTCGGTCTCAGCCAGAAAGATGCGCTCTTGCGTCGCCTGCTTCTCCACACTTTCACATAATCTCTTCGGAGCTGGGCGGTCTCGAGAGAGAGAGAGCGCGCTCCCTGGTACTGAATACAACTGTCTCTGTGTGAGTGTCTCGTGTTTGTAGAGGAAAGGAGAGAGAGAGGAAAGAAAGAAACTATGAGAAGAAGAACACTCTGGAAGCTTCAAATTCCTCAGAAAACACGTCTAAAACCGCAAAAGAGACACAGACGCCTCAAAAAGACACTTCCCATGGTGTTTTTCACTGACCAAAGGACACGAGGCGCCAAGGTCCCGAGACTGGCAGTGCCGCCATAGGGGGCCGCGCACGTCTCCGCGGAACAAAAAACCAAGCCAACCGCCACACAAAATTTATGTGATGCGTCGTCCGAACGAACGAACGTGTCTAGACACTGAACGGAACGAGTGAACGAACGGGTGGCGAAGGATCCTAGACTCTACTACCACTAGTAAAACAAAAAGTGGGCGGGGTTTGGCCGCCGATTAGAAAAAATCTCCGAGGGTGCGGGAAAAAAGAGGGAGAGAGAAGTGGATCGGATCGGAGATCAGACCTCAATGGTTATTCTCTTATCTCTAATGGATCCGAGGATCCGAGGGCCGGAGAGAGATAGAAACATTGATCTCGTCATGAATCTGCTCTGAGCTCATAATCCCCATTTTCCAGCTCAATAGCGGAAATATTCAGATGCACGCGTGCCCTTTTCATCGAAAAATGTGCACTTTTCATCGAAAAGGAAAGGAAAAGTGAAAAAGTGCACGCATCAGCATCATCACGCGATTACGGTAAAGGTATACACATCAAAAATCAAAGAAAACTTGGGCCTAAAAAGCGACAAACAAGCCGAATTCACTGATAACACCACCAAACACTACTTTCTGGCCATCCATCCATCCCATTTTTTGATAAAAACAGTTTGCTGCGTGCCACGTCAGCACTATTATACACACACTCCTCTTTCTCTCTCGCTTTTCTGTGTTCGGGGGACGAATATAAAGAAGAAAGAGAGGGATTGGGCGCCAGAGAAGAGACGCAGGAGGGGGTGCGTCAGTGGCAACTGCAAATCGTCGAGTTGGAATGGAGAGGAGAAAGTGCGGGAAACTGTGAGGAACGAGGAGAAGAAGACGAAGGAGGAGGGGAAAAAGGACTCCGAAATTGGTTTTTCTATGAATTTTTTTCTCTCGAGGAAGAGAAAAGAGGAACTGGGGTGGGGAGGATGAATTTTATTAAAATTTACAATTTCAAAATTTTCAAAAACATTTTTGAGCAAGTGGAAAAATTGGTCAAATGACAGCGGAATGGGACTAAATAAAATGTGATTTTCAGAAAATTTCAAGGTCTTGGAAAGACGAAAAATGATGGAAATTTTTTTTGACGATCAGAAAAATTCGAAAATTAAAAATTTTAGTTTCAAAAAATTTGAACCTAATTTTTTTAAAATTTATAAACTACTAGATCTTGGAAAAAATTTAGAAAAAAATTGCATGAAATTTTACAGGAAATTAGGCCAAAATTGAAAATTGTGTTTCAAAAAATTCATAAGATTTTTAAATTAATTTTTTTTTTGATATTGGATTCAGTTGAAACGATGGAAATAGGCATGACAATTATGTAGATCAATAACAAATTTTTTTTCCAAAAAAATTTATGTTTCAAAAAAACCAGAATAATTCTGAAAATTGTAAATTTCAATTGTTTATTGACTCTCAGTCCACAAAAAATTCCAATAAAAACTCGGACTCCTCCACGAAATTCTACCAAATTTTAGGCCAAAAAATTCCAAAATGCGTCGAGAAAATTCTGCGGGGAGCGGGAAGCTGGCTGACCGCAACACTCTTGAGACTCGTTCTTCACGCTCGGCGAGCACATTTTGTGACGGAGAGAAATTCCCAGATGTAATTTTATCGGGCAGTTTAATCAAAAGTGGTGCCAGTTTATGTACCAGTTAGACGAGATTAGAAATGTGCGAAAATTTTTAGATCAATTCCTAGAAAATTGGAAAAGAAACCCGGTTTGTTCCCAACGATTCCTGGGCTTCCGGGGGACTTTGCAGAAGTCTTTTTTCACATAAAAACCGCCGGAAAACGAGCTCATTCCTCTAGTTTATTGGGTGTCGGCGACGAGGCGGCGGGAACGGACCCTTCGGACCGATTTATTTGTTTTGCCGCCCATGTGTGTGTAGTTTGCTATCTGATGCATAAAGTAAATGATGGCTTTGCGTCTCGCAGGCAGCACAAAGAAAACTATATGTGTGCGCACGGAAAGCGAGATAACGGAGAGGAGGGTGTGAACGGATCGGATTTGGACACGGTTTGACATTTTAATCATGGGATTTATGTGTATTTATGTGGATATGGAAGGATTTGAAAGGTTTTGAGGGTGTTTTGAAGCTCGCAAAGGTGGAAAACAAATTTTGTTTTCGGAAACTCAAAGTTTGAGAAGAATTTTTCGATTTTTCAATAAATTCACGAGTTTCTGGGCTATTTCGCTATTAGAAATCTGAAGTTTCTACTCTGAAACTCTAAAAACACTTTCGAAACCTTCCAAATTTCTAGTTTCACTACAAAATCATCATTTCGCAAGAATCCCTAATTTTCCCCTAAAAATCAACAAAATAAACGAAAAACATACCTCCTGAATGACGGGCGGTGGTGTTGGTGCCAAGCCAAATGAGCCGCCGAGCATCGACTGCGAAACGGCTGAAAATCGGCAAGTTTTAGGCGAAAAATCTGTGAAAAATTTGGGAAAAATGGTGAAAAAAAAGTTGCGCGTAGAATGTTGCGCATTGGACGCAGGCGCCCTTACGCCTAATTGCGGACTTGTTTAAAAAATTTGATTTTTTAGAGATTTTTTTTCTTGTTTTCAAAGTTTTTACAGGTTTTCCGGCGTGAATTCTGCTTAAAATACTGTTTAAAATGTGGGAAAATTGTCTAGAAATGGTAAAACCCTTTGATTTGCAAGGTTCAAAGCAAAATTCAGCGTGAAAATGGGAAAACCAAACAACTCGTCGTTTTTGAGTTTTCTAGTTGAAAATTTAGCGATTTCTCCTCATTTTTAGCTTCTAAGCGTTTGAAAACTTAAACATTTACTGTTTCAATTTTTCAAAAAGTAGAAATTCTTCAATTCGTTATCAATGAGTGATCGAATGTAGCCTGGCCACCTTCAAAAAAAATTAGCTCACCCGATCCCCAAGAGTTTGGAACAGCGCCTCCACCACCGAAGTTGGCCATCGGAATCGGTCGACCGTTCAGCAGTTGCGACATGAACTCGTCGCTGCCGGCCGTCGTCGACGCACTGCTCCCACCCAATGACTCCGATTCACTCATTTCACGTTCTCTGCAATGAAAAAGTAAGGTTTTTTTGTTTGAAAAATGAAAATTCAAGAGAAAAAGAGCCTAGAAACATGGTTTGGAAACCTTTAAAAATTCTGGAAATTTTTTGAAATTTTTTTTAATCTTTTGGAGGACAAATTGAAATGTTAGAAATTCTCACTAATTTTTAAGATTTTTGAAACAGAATTTTTTTTTAATTGGCAACCAAAAAATTCTCAAAATAAGATTTTTTCCTAAATTTCTAGAATTTCCAAAAATTTTGAAAAAAAATTTCGAAAAAAAGAGAAAAACCTGAAAAATGGTTTGAAAACTTTGAAAAATTCTGGAAAATTGTAAAAAACCATATTTAATCACTGGTGAGCAAAAATTTCAAAATTCTCAAAAATTTCTAAATTTTTTGAAACCGATATTTTTTTTTCAAAAAGTTCCAAAAATCAAGTACGCGGCGCCAAATCCACGCGCCACTGACCACTAGAGGGATTTGGGATTTGGATTCGAATGGATTATAAATTGACTATTTGACAGAAAACAGAAAAGTGTACGATTCTTTGGGCTGTTACACAGGTGTGTGTCATGTTTTTTGGGGAGGAGAGAAATGGGAGGAAACATGATTGGATACGGGGACACAAAACATGACTAATTGATGGGGAGGAAATGGCTGGAAAAGAAGGGCTTCAGAGAAGATGGAAAAATGAGGGGATTTATTAGATGAAATAATTAGAATCGAATTATTGACTTTTTGATTTAATTTTTTTGGACAATTTTGAAACAGAAAAAAAACATTTTTTGAGGTTTTTTTTTGAAAAATTTAGTGAGAATAGCACTCTTTCTTTTAAAAAATTGGAGAGAAGATGGAAAAATGAGGGGATTAGATAAAATCAGAATCGAGAAACAAATGTTTATTCAAGTTTTTTTTATTTTGTTTTTTCGGAAAAATTTTGGAACAGAAATTTTTTTTTTGGATTTTTTCAAAATTTTGGGGTGTGGAATAATTGTTTTGTTCGTTTTCAAAAAAGATACATTTAAAAAAATGTTCCAATAAAGAAAGAACCATTGACTTTTCGAAAAAAAAATTTTTTTGAAAATTTTCAGAAACTGGAAATTTTTTTTTAGAAATTTCCTTTTCGTTCTTTGGAATTTCAAGGTTTCTGTGAAATTTTAAATAATTTTTAGTAGGATTTATCAAATTACAATGAAATTGAAAAGCGGAATTTGATTTTTCAATGAAAAAAATTTTTCGAAAATTTTCCAAACTCAAAATTTTTTTTGGATTTTTTTTTAATTTTGAGAGGTTGATTTTTTGAAAAATTTTAATGGAAATAGATAGAAAAAAATAATCTGAAGCCGCAATAAACTGTGATAATGAAATTATTATTGAATTTTCAAAAAAAAAAAACAAATTTTTTGAAACTGGAAAAAATTGGAATTTCCCTTCTGAGTTTTGGAATTTCAGGGTTTCTGTGTGATTTAAATCAATTTTCCAGTAGGATTTATCAAATTACATCACATTTGAAAGACGGAAATCGATTTTTCAATGAAAAAAATTTTTTTTGAATATTTTTTCAAACTCGCAATAATTTTTTTTCAAATTGGATCTAACCAAGAAAAGCGAAAAATGTATGTACCTAATACAAAAACAAAATTGCACAGAAGCAATATTTCTTATCATAACTTATTCGTTATCCAAAAATTTTGAAACTGAAAAAAAAAATTTTCAAAAAAAAAATTTTTTTTTTCAAAATTTTTTTTTCAGTTTCAAAATTCTTTCAAAACTTGCGTTCCTAAAAGTATGTTCAATTGATTTATTGATATTTACTGATGCATTTATTTATTTATTTACCTATCAATTACCCTATTTATTTATTTATTTATTTCCCCTCCCTTCCCCCTAAGCCCCGCCCCTTTTCCCCCTCGAAATGTTTATGTGTGGTCCGTGGGTCTGGTGACCAGCACCAGTCCTTGCACTAAATCTGAGCAAATAAACACACATTTTGGGAAGCGAAACGAGGACCAGAATGTCAACAAATTGCCAATTGTCACGTGCCTGGCAGAAAGTTGGAAAATTGGGGATTTTTAGCTCGCTAGAGTCCTAAAAAAATGACTCATGCTCTAGAGATAATTGGATAAAAGCGCGCTGGAAATGCTGATTCTTTAGAAAAAAACAGAAAAAAAATGGAAAATTCTAGAGCAAAACAAGAAAAAAAGAAAAGCGGGGGGAAGAGACGGAGAACATAAAAAACAAGATGATGGTCATGTGAAAAGAGAAAAGATGACGTGGCAAAGTGCACTGGGTCAGGCGATTTTGGTCAGAATGGATTATTTGGTTCTAGGAAAAACATTTTTTCAAAAAAAATTGAAAAAAAATTTTTTTCAAAAATTTTTTTTTTCAGTTTCTAGAATTTTACAATTTTTTAGGAATAAGTTTGGGGGTAATATCGTGTAGTAACGCCCTTTATTCTTCAATTTTTGATTTCATTTAGAAAAACAATTGATTTTGGGTCTTGGCAAAAAATTCAAAAAAAAATTTTAAATTTTTTTTTTCAGTTTCTAAAATTTTACAATTTTTTAGGAATAAGTTTGGGGGTAATATCGTGTAGTAACGCCCTTTATTCTTCAATTTTTGATTTCATTTAGAAAAACAATTGATTTTGGGTCTTGGCAAAAAATTCAAAAAAAAAACTCAAAAAAATTTTTTTTTTCAGTTTCTAGAATTTTACAATTTTTTAAGAATATGTTTGGGTAATATTACGTAGTTTCGCCCTTTATCCTTCGATTTTTAAATTTCAATCAGAAAGAAAAGATTTTGGAAAATGGCAAAAAATTCAAAAAAAAATTTCAAAATATTTTTTTCAGTTTCTAGGATTTTACAATTTTTTAGGAATATGTTTGGGGTAATATCATGTAGAAACGCCCTTTATCCTTCGATTTCTCAATTTCAATTAGAAAAAAAATAAATATCAGATTTTGACAGAAAAAAAAATTTTCAGAAAACAATTTCAAATTTTTTTTTTCCAGTTTCTTAAATTTTACAATTTTCTGGAATAAATTTAAAGTAATAATAAATAATAGCGCCCTTTATCCTTCAATTTTTCAATTTCAATCAGAAAAAAATAGATTTTGACCAAAAGTCTTGGCAAAAATTTCAGAAAAAATAAAAAAAAAATGTTTTTTTTTCAGTTTCTAGAATTTCACAATTTTTTTTGGAATATGTTTAGGGTAATACTACGTATGCAGTAACGCCCTTTATTCTTCTTCAATTTTTCCTATTTCAATTAGAAAAAGAAATAGATTTTGGGTCTTGGCAAAAATTTCAAAAAAAAAAACTTCAAAATATTTTTTTCAGTTTCTAGGATTTTACAATTTTTTAGGAATATGTTTTGGGGTAATATCATGTAGAAACGCCCTTTATTATTCTTCAATTTTTCCTATTTTAATTAGAAAAAAATAAATTTTGGAGATTGTCAAAAATTTCAGAAAAAAACTTCAAAATTTTTTTTTTCAGTTTTTCAATCTTTACAATTTTTAGGAATATGTTTGGGGTAATAATATTACGTAGTATCGCCCTTTATTCTTCTTCAATTTTTTCTATTTCAATTAGAAAAACAAATAGATTTTGGGTCTCAGCAAAAATTTCAAAAAAAAAATTGAATTTTTTTCAGTTTCTCAAATTTTTTAAAAATTTTCTAGACATTCTTAGGACTAATTTAAAAATAATCAAGAATTCCAAAAACTTTCATAATGTTTTTTTTGACCACTTCCGCAAGAATAAAACATTTTTGTGATGGTCTTGATACTATTTTTGCAGTTTTAGAAATTTTTAAAATTCCTAATTTTTAAAAATAAATTGATTAGAAAATTTCAAAAAGCCATCATTGAAATAATTTTCACAGTTTCAAAGATTTTTAAAGAAAATTTTCTGATCACTGTTAGTCAATCGCTCTACGGTTTTTACTAAATACGAAATTTTTTAACAGTTTCTAAATTTTCAATAAATTTTAAAATTCAATTCGGGCTAATTCCAGAACGGTTTTAATTTAAAATTAGGAAAAAAAACCAAAAAAAATGGATTCATTTTTTTTTGAATTTTAGGGTTTCGAGTTTTGGGTTTCAGCAAAAAATTTATTTTTTACAGTTTCTAAATTAAAAAAATTTAGAATTAAATTTGGGCTAATACCAACAGGAAAATTCTTTGAAATTGAAAAAAAATTTTTGGAGGTTTTTATCGTTTTAAAATTAGAAAAAAAAAGATTTTGTGTGTCCCCACGATTTTTTTACAGTTTCTAAATTTTTTTAAAAAATTTTAGGATTAAATTTGGGCTAATACCACCAAGACATTTCGAGTTGAATTTAGAAAAAAACATTTTTGGTGTCACCAAAAAATTTTTTTACAGTTTCTAAAAAAATTTTCTAATTTGGAAAAGTAGTGGGAATCATTACGATGTGATTGAATGGTGAATCCTACAGTACTCTTTTCAAAAAAAATCCCAATTTCCACAAAACTACCCCCAAGTCCAAGTCCCTCCTATAGAATGAGTAAAAACATCGATAAAAGTACAAAGTCCTTTCTGCTCCATTTTCATGGAGCAACTGGGGGGGAAAGGGGAAGGGGTGGCACATGAATAAGGGAATAGTAGTCGTCGTTGTCGGCTTCTCTTGCCACTTTGAGAGACAAGAGACGCAGAGAAATTAGAGATAATGGGGTAGAGAGAGGGAGCAGACACTCTTGAGCTTCGCAGTTCCGAACGTCTCGAGGGTTTAGGCCACGCCCCCTTGGGGAGGGAATGGAAAATGACATGTGACCAAAACAAAAACAAAAGGGGCGGGGCCAAGGGGTACGGTAGTGAGGAGACAATGGAACAATGGTACAGTTCGTTGGGTCATAATTATGTGTGTTTTTCGGCGTTTTTCTTTGACAGTTGGAATTTGACCCTAGAATTGTACTTGGTACAAAGAAACTGGTTTGGAGGAATGTGAGAATTTGAAACCGAAAAAACGAAAAAAAAAATTATATTTTTTTCCAAAATTTTTCAGTTTCAGAAAATTTCAAAATTTTGAAAAACGCACAAAACTCAATATTGTTTAGGTAATAAATAACATAGCTTTCTGATTTCAAAAAATTCTCAATTAATACAAAAAAAATTGGAAAAATATGAGAATTTATGTTGGAAAAAAAATTGTGATCCCTGATTTTTTTAAAAAATTTTAAACTGGCTTTGGGAATTTAGGATTTTCAATTTTTTTCTGTTTCAAAATTTTTCAAAATTTTTTGAAATCAGAATCAGAAAAATTTGCTAGACTAGTCATTCTACGACACCAAAAAATTAAGAAATTTTTTTAATTTTCTAAAAAAATTTTTCAGTTTCAAAAAAATCCCAAAAATCAAATTGTATAATTCAGAAACATTGCTATTGCTTCTTTAGCTGAATTAGAAATAAAAATTCATAGAAAAAAAAAATTTTAGCTCACTTAATTTTTCAAAAGTTTTTAAGAGTCGATGTCAGTAAGTGTTCAAAAGGGGGTGTCACAAGCCCCCCGCGAGCTCGCGCGGGCTCAGTTTTGCTTC
>LR538322.1:130575-143302 GCA_900883565.2 Caenorhabditis panamensis | reverse complement strand
GAAAATTTCACATGATTTGAAGCAAAACTGAGCCCGCGCGAGCTCGCGGGGGGCTTGTGACACCCCTGTGTGGAATCTTTGAAAAATTACTGACAACGACTCTTAACAGTTTTAAAATTTTTTTCAAAAATTGGAAAATTTTGAAAAACTCAATTCATTGTATTCTTTTTTTGTATGCTCCAACTTTTTTAGAACAAAATATTAGCACTTGGAAACACAAATTCGAAAAAACGGGATTGTTGGTTTGGCAGATTTTCCAAATTTTTTTACAGTTTCAAAATTTTTCGAAAAAATGCGAAAAATTCAAATGGACAGTTATCCGTTTGGTGTGTTGATTTCAAAAAATTGAAAAAAAAAAGTTAGCCGTATTGGATTTTCAAAAAAAAAAATAGAAATCACATTCAAACTTATGCAAAAAATTTGAAAAATTAAAAAAAAAATCCGTTTCAAATTTTTTTCGGAAAAGTCAATTTTTTCTAAAAATTTCAATCGTGCATAGGAAAATATAAAAAGCTAAAGAAACTAAAGATCAAGAAGAAAAGCGTCAGCCAACCTAGCAATAATAATAATAACACCAACAACAATTATTATTATTATTATTGTGGCATATCTCTATCTATCCACGTCTTCTTCTTCTTCTTCGTATATATTTTGGCATTAGCAATTCCCCTCTTTTCCCCCCTCCCATTCCACAGCTATACAACACAGACAGACAGCTTCTGGTCGGTCGTCAAAACAACCGAAAGACGCAAAAAAAACGAACGCGAAAAGATCGTCGAAATAGTGTTCGGAAACATGGAGAAAAGGGACGGATGCGCGGAGGGAAAGGGGAAAACAAGAAGAAGACGGGCCAAAACAAGCAAAACTAATAGTAGTAGTAGTAGTAGTCGTCTAGAAGAGAAGACACACTTCCGTTGGGACGGAAAATTGGAAAATGGGTAGGGAGCAGGAAAACAAAAATATGGCTCGGAACGGGGTTTCTGGGCTTTGAAACAAGGTATTCTAGGTGGAAATGGACCTCAAAATATTGAATTTGACAATGGTTTTGTAAAAAAATCAAAACTAAAAAAGTTATGCCCCTTTGAAGTTTGTTTTTAGGGGCCAGGTGAACTGCTAGGTTTACTTTCTGAATTTTCCTAAATTTCCCATAAAAGATATTCAAAAACAGTCAACTACAAAGTTATAGAGCAGAAAATTTCCTATCAAATGCTATGTTTACCTTATTTTTCAAACAATTATATGATTTTCTACGATTTTTCAAAAATTCAAACAAAAAAGTTGCTCAACACGCTAAAAGCAGGGAGGTCGTCATCGTTGTCTCTCTTTACACACAATGTTCCGAGAGACTTTTTCCATCTCAAATAACAAGCATTTCGCAATAATCTTTGATGTCTCCCCGCACTTTCAAGCCGCCCATTTCCATTAGAAAATCAATAATTGATGTTTGATCATTTTTTTTTTGAATTATGACATTAGTGCACTTTGCGTTCGAAAAATAGTGAAAACAAGTACGTCAATGTGTTTTTTGTTTTTCAAAGACTCTAATAGTCTAGTTGTCATAAAGGACAAGGAGTACCGGAAGACATAACAACTTACTTGTGCGGTTTGCTAAAGTGTGGGGGTTTGGGGGAAAAATTGAGAAAAAGTTTGAAAAATCACAAAAAATTTGGTTTTTGTTCGAAAATTAGGATAAATATAGCGTTAGAAAGACTAATTTCTGCTCTACAATTTACTAGTTAACAACTTTTTGCTATCTGCAATGAAAACGCTAGAAAAAATTCATAAGAAGTAGCATTGTCAAAAAAAAAAATTAAAATTGAATTTTTTGAAAATTTTTTCAAAAATTCAATTTTTACTGTAAAATTCGAATTTACATAGCAATTTAAAGGAATTTTCTGGTTCACAATTTACTAATTATCAACTATTTTCTAACTTTAATGATAAGGCTAAGGAACCTTGATAAGTAAAGTACCATCTTTGAGAAAAAATCAAGTTTTCAAATTTTTTCGGAAAATTGCTAAAAATCCAATTTTTATTATTAAAACAAGGTAAGAATAGCAATCAATAGCATTTTTTATGCTCTACAACTCATTAGTTGACAACTTTTAGCCATCTCTAATACTTCTAGAGATAAAGCTCACAAACTGAAGTCACCTCAAAATCGATTTGGGATCCCTCCCAACAAAAAGCATGAAAACTGCCTGGTCGTTTCTGTCCCATCTTCAAGTAACTTCCCCCGCTTCTTTCCCCTCTCAAACAGTTGTGTGTCATACACAAAAAACAACTCCCCGCTTCGTTTTCTTTCTCAGTTCCTCCTCGCTTCCCGAACACTTTTTGTTGTTGTTTACACTCGCCGTCTCGCTTTCTGCGTCTCTCTTGTTTTCTGTACTCTCTCGTCTTTCTCTAGGGAAGAAAGGGAAAGAAGAAGGAGAAAAACCAAAAACCATTCGAGAGAAAGAAGAGATACTCGTTCCGAACCCCCTCTGGAACCCTTTCGGTTAGAGAAGCAGAGAGAGGCTAGAGACGCAGAGACAAGTCTCGAGGCTCGGCATAAATGGAGGGGGGAAACGGGGCGAAACGGGGTATTAGGAATTAGTACGAATGAATTTGGAATATTCTATTTTATACTAGTGTAAAAGGGGCTCATTTGGAGAATTGGAGCACGCGGAAGCCGTGCGGAAGAGAGGCGGGAAGGAGGCGGAAAGGGCAGGCGATGATTAGTTGGAATTGGAATGGGAATGAAATGGGGGGACTCGAAGGGAGTTTGATGTGCAAATTGAAATTACCAGAGATACTATATTACTGAACAAAAATTTTAAAATTTTTGGAAATTTTTTGAAACGGAAAACAAATTTTTTTTTGAAAGAAAAAGTTTTTTGTTATTTTTTTATTATATTTTTCAGTTTCTGTTATAGTCAAACAGGTAAATTTGAACTTTTTGCATTCTAAAATGCATTGAATGTTTGTGTATCATAAAAACATTAACTTTACGAAAAAAAGAAAGAATTTTTTAAAAATTAAAAAAAAATTATTTACATTTTCAAAATTTTTTCAAAATTCAACAAGTTTTGGAAAAAAAGATTTGAATCAATTTGGAAAAAAACTAAACAAAAAAAATCTCCAAAAATCCGATCAAAACAATGGTTACAGCCTAAAAAACTTGACTAAAAATGCAAAATTTGAAAAAAATTACAGTTTCAAAAAATTTCGAAAATTGAGAAAGTACCAAAATCATTGATTATTTTATTAAATTGAATACAAAAACTTGCAAAAATTTTGAATTTTCAAACAAAAAAAATTCAGTTTCAAAAATTTCTCATGTTTTAGAAAATTTTGGGAAATTCTAATAAGCCGACGAAGATTCCAGGAAAAAAAAGAGCAATTTGACTTGAAAATCTCCTCAAAAAATTGGTTACAAACCAAAAAACCTGACTGAAAAATTTAAAAATTTAAAGAAAAAAAAATCAAGTTTCAAAAAATTTCAAAAATTGAAAAAGCACGGAATTCGTTGATAACTTGATGATCAAAGTGTATGTACATAATGAGAAAACTATCAACTTGCTGTAGAAAATATAGTATTCACATACGTATTAGGTTGGTAAATAAGTTTCTTTCCATGATTTTCTGTATCTCACTCCACAATTGAGATAAAAATCTGAAATTTTACCCAGATGTAGGGCAAACCTTCTAACATTTTTCAGTCAAGTTGCAGCTCTCAATTTCAATTTTTGATCGAGATAAAATTCCGTTCATCGGACCCACCAAAATTCTCCAAAAAATCGGAGACGTGTTCTAAAATTCCAAACTAAATTTTTATGATGTACTGATAGTTACTGTATTCCATTACAACAGCCCAATTAATTTTATCTGCCCTAGAAAATTTTTTAGGACCTTGGACCAAAAACGTGGTATTTACGTTTTGAATTTTAACTCGGTCAAAACTGCACGTTAGAATTTGCCATTTGGCCAGTAAATGTCTCAGGGAACATCTTATTTATTGGCAAAGTTTCAGATTTTTAGCTCAACTCATAATCGAGAACGAGCCAAAAGAAAGAAACTTATTTACCAACCTAATACATAAAAAAGTACATCGGTTTTAAAAAATTTCAGAATTTTTTTCCAAAATTTTTTTCAGTTTCACAAGGGAACACCGCGAGGTCACCACTCACCAAAATTATGAAAAAAATCAAGGTAATAGAGAAAAATGAGCTGAATTCATTAAGCTATTCAGTTTCTGCTAACAGAAAATTTTCAAAAAAAATTTTTTTGTAAAAATTTCAATCAACATGTGTTTATTGCGGAAATTGTTTGACAAAGCTAGAAAAACTGCCTAGATTCCATGAAAAAAATGTCTCCTTTTTCAAAATTGGTTCAAAAATTTTCCAGTTTCATAATTTTTTTTGATAAAACTTTTTTAAAATAAAACAGTACCGACACGTGATTAGAAATAATCATAAAATATTATAATTTACAAAAAAAAATCCTAAAACCCACAACAAAGAAGGAAAAATTCAATTCCCATTTTCTCCCTTTTTTCCTCTACCTCCCCTTATTTACGCCGTGGTCCCAGAAAAAAAGCCAAAGGGACCACAAAATGACATCAGATGACGTTAGGGACCGAGATCTTTGTTCTATGAATTCTCAAAAAATTCGGGGAAATTTCTAAAAAAAACCCGGAACTAAAAAAAAAAAATAAATAAATGAAGGTGATTTCTGTTCTCTTATTTACTTTGGTTTCACTTTCCCTTTTCTGTCCAATTTTATTTTCAATAGAGTCAAGTCAGAGAGAAAAATCCCAAAAGATATTCGCCCATCCCATCATTTTTTTCCTATTTTTTTTCTATTTTTCCCTACTTCCTCTCTCTTTTCCAGTTGTCTTTCTGCCGTCTAAAACGTGCCGAATCTCAACATTTCCGTTCGGTTTTTCTGCCGAAACGCATCGTCGAAAGAGAAAATTGCGGGCTGCCCCCCGTTTCGAACCGGTTTTCTTGTTTTTTTTTTTTGGAAGAGAAATGGGGAAATGGAAACGAATGGCATGGCTACTTTTTGCAGTGACATCTGGAAGTGGAATTATGAAAAGAAAATGGGGGAGAAAGGGACTGGGGAATTTGAAAAAAAAAATTGGAAAATTAATTTGCTGACATCTAAAAAAATTGTCAGTTTCAAAATTTATGAAAATCTAGAAAAAATGTTAGAAAATCAATAGTTTTTCAGTTTCAGAAAAATTCCAAAATCTGACAAAAAACTAGAAAATCAATGAGAGTATGGCTACAAACCCTGCGAAAAATTTGAAAAAAAAAACAATTTTTTTCAAAGTTCTAGAAAAATAGAAAATCTACAGAAAGGCATCAAAAACTAGACTAGACTCTAAAAATTCAAAAACAATTGTTGTAAAATTTTGAAAAAAAATCTGTTTCTACCTTGATTTTTGTAAAATTCTAGAGCTCTAGTTGTACTAACACTCAGGTTTTGGCGGTTTCTAAAATTTTCAAAATTTTAGAGAAAATGTTAGAAATTCAATGAACAAGAAAAGTGCACGGAATTATTTGCTTGAAAAAATTACAGTTTCATAAAAATTTCTAAAAATTTATAGAACTCTAGAAGAGCAGTGCACATGTGTATCTGCCTATAAAAAGTAAAAAAAATTACTTTAGGAATTTTAAAAAAATCCCTGTTCCACCTTGACTTTTTCTGAAAATTCTAGAGCTTCAACTGTACTGTCAATAGAATTTTTTCAACATTTTAAAAACATCTGAAAAGCTCAAAAATGCTCCAAAATATTGGTTTTCTAAAGTTTTCAGTCTAATTGTAAAAAGTTATCGGTTTCTAAAAATTTTGAAATTTCAGCAAAACTGTTAGAAAGTCAATAGATAATTTTTTACAGTTTCACGAAAATTCCTAAAAATTGATAAAACACTAGGTAGCAGTTGACATTTCAAAAATTTGAAAACTTCAGAAAATGCTCAAAAGTGCATTGCTCCAAAAAGTTGCAAATAAAAGACCAAAGAGCAGGACGTTCATGCTCTCTAGTCTCTGCACCGTTCGTCGACTAACTATGCTTCGATTCTCTGCGAACGGGCGGTCGATTGGCAAACAAATAGTCAGCGAAGAGACGAAAAATCAGCCATTTTTCCTTTTTTCATTCATTCTTCACCAAGCGATGAATGGTCAGGAAAAGGAACGAAACTGGGCAAAAAATACAGAAATTTCGGGAGAACTGGATTTTCGATGGGGAAAAGGAGGAAAAGGATGAGAGAAGCTACTTGGTTAAAATACAGCCAATTTTCTATGGATTGGCTGAAATTTGAAGCAGTTTGTATTTCGACACCAATCTGAATTGGCTCAAATTTTTTTCGCAAAATTTTGGAAAATTTTGAAACTAAAATGAAATTTTTATTGATTTGCAGACATTTTTAGATTTTGACGACAACACAAGATACACTACTGAATTCAACTGATTTTCAGCAAACTTTTTGAAAAAATTTGAAACTGCGAAAAAAAATTTTTTTTTGGAAATTTCAGAAAAAAAGACACCTGTTTTTTTTATTGATAGCTGGAATTTTTAGAAACTTCAAAATGAAATTTTTTTGGCAATTCATAGTTCTGTGAATAATAGACGTCTTTGAAGTCTGAAATTGTTATGAAAAATTTTGACAATTTTTTGAAAAATTTTTGGAACTGAAAAAAAATATTTTTTTTGAAAATGGTTGGAAATGGAGGAGAAGAGAAGCTACTTTTTGGGTTAAAATACAGCCAATTTTCTTTGAATTGACTGAAATTTTCGGCAGTATGTATTAAGACACCAATCAGAATTGGCTAAAATTTTTTTTGCAAAATTTTTGGAAATTTTGAAACTGCAAAAAAATTTTTTTTTTTGAAAAATTGAAAAAAAATACAGGTAATTTTTTCATGGATTAGCTGGAATATTTCGAAACTTTTGAATAAAATTTTAGACGATTTATCGTTTTGTAAATAAATTACATCGCTGATTGATATTGTTTTGTAAAATTTTTGAAAAATTTTTGGAACTGCAAAAAAAAATTTTTTGAAAATGGTTGGAAATGGAGGAGAAGAGGAGCTATTTTCTGGGTTAAAATACAGTCAATTTTCTAAAGATTGGCTGAAATTTGAGACAGGATGTATTACGACATCAATCTGAATTGGCTAAAATTTTTTTTGCAAAATTTTGGAAAATTTTGAAACTGAAATTTTTATTGATTTGCAGGAATTTTTAGGTTTGGACGGTACGGGAATATAATGAATACAACTGCTTTTTGCAAATTTTTCGAAAAATTGTTGAAACTGCAAAAAATTGTTTTTTTGAAAATTGAAAAAAAAAATACAACTAATTTTTCTTATTGATTAGCTGGAATTTTTTTTTCCAAGAACTCTGTTTCGAATTTCAGGCATTGTATAGTTTTGTAAATAGATAGCAAAGTCGGTTGATATTGTTTTGTAAAATTTTGACAATTTTTTGAAAAATTTTAGAAACTGAAAAAATTTTTTTTTTTGGAAATTGAAAAAAATGTTGCTAATTTTTCTTATCGATTAGCTGGAACTTTCCAAAACTGTTGAATGAAGTTTTAGGCAATTTTTAATTTTTTCAGTCAAAAAGGTGTTGGACGCATGATGTTATTACTTTGAAAATTTTGAAAAAAAAATTTGAAAAATTTTGAAACTGAAAAAAATTTTTTTTTTGAAAGTTGAAAAATATCGCTTGATAAACTAGTTTTTCATTGATTAGTTGTATTTTTGACTTGTAAACCATTGATTAATTTGCAATATAACCTCAAATGTTTTGAAATAAAAAAAAAATTTTGAAACTGAAATTTTTTTTTGAAAATTGAAAAAGTGCTGCTAATTTTTATCGATTAGCTGAAATTTTTAGGAACTTTTGAATGAAGTTTTGGGCAATTTATAATTTTTTCAGTAAAAAAGGTGTTGGACGCATGAGTTTATTATTTTTCACATTTTTGAAAAAATAATTTGAAAAATTTTTAAAAAATTAAAAAAAAATCGAAATTTTTTTTTTAAGTTGAAAAATATCGTTTGATAAACTAGTTTTCATTGATTAGTTGTATTTTTAATCGATAAAGTCAAAAAAAACGTGTCTATACTACGAATCAACTTCGAATTTTCAAAAATCGATAAAAAAATTTTGAAACTGAAATTTTTTTTTTCAATTTTTCAAAAATTTTTTTCCAAAAAACTTGGATTTTCAGAGTCTCACAAAGCAAAAATACACCACCAATTGCTAATTTTCACAAAAGTAATCCTACAGTACCCCTCCCCCAATGTTTTCTAGTTCCGGGACCAAACTAGACTCTTTCTCTCTTTTTTCCCACTGGTTTTTCGGGTCACACGGGACATGAAAAGGGAGAAAAAACGGGGTGGAAGAGGAGCAGCGCCTCCTTACTGACCTCAGAGAAGCAGAGAAAGAGCCGCATGTGACTGACTGACTGACCGATATCTGCTAAGCCCCGATGGAGTCGCATGATTCTCGAGCGGATTTGGGAGGATTTGGAGGGAAGGATTTCACGTGTGTGTTATCAGAGGAAAAGGGCAGTTTGGAGGGACTTTGGACTTTATCAATCAATTGGATTTGACAAGGAAGCAAAAACATGACAAGAATTACATTTTCCACAAGGTTTTCTTCAAGAGAGAAAATTGTGAAATTGATGTAGAAAATGAAAATGAATGCCTATTTTTGTTATCAATTCTTTCTTCCTTTCTCCTCTTGAACCGCCCATTTCTATCTTTTTTTCCTCTTTTTCCCTCGAAACAGAACAGAACATTTTAGAGATGCAAAATTTGAAATAGACGCAGAGATAAAAGACGGGCGGCTTGTGGAGGGCGCCGCGCCGCGGGCGCTCAACGCGAAAAATATGGGGTTACTGTAGAGGAGAAAATGACCGTAATGGAGGGGAGATGGTAAAAAAGTGTCAACTAATGAATTAAAGAGGAGAACATTTGCTATGTTTTTGTAGTTGACAAGTTTTTGGTAGCTTTTACGGTTTCAGAGATATTGGAAGTCAAAGTTTGACTTTTTGGAGCACTCCACGAATGAAAAGGTCTGCCAACTTATGCTTGTTTTCTAAATTTTCTAGAAAAGATAGAGAAAAAATGTTAATTAATAAAATGAAGAGAAGAAAACGTTTTACATTTTTGTAGTTGATAACATTTTATTAACTTTTACGGTTTCAAAGTTATGACAAGTTGAAAACTGCCGTTTTTAAACCACTAAACTATCATATTTTATGGATTTTTCTAGCGTTTTTAGAAAAGATAGCAAAAAATGTTCAACTAACAGAATAATCTACGTAAAATTTTCTATCTATTGATATAAAATTCAATTTTTTAAACCTCCAACTAACCTGTGAATTTCCAGGTAAGGGATCATCTCTGACGAGTTCTGTTCGGTGTTCCAGGGGAAGAGCAGGGGGGCTTCTGGAAATTAATTTTTGACCTTAAATTTGAAAAAAAACGCTTGATAGAGGGAAAAACTGTGAGGAAGGGGGCAAATGGCAGTGGGAAAGTGACACACAAAAAGTCAAGTGATGGGAATCCGAAGCGAGAGATTGAAAGAAAAGAGGAGGGGGAAGAGAAGGAGTGTGCAAATAGGAAGAACTTTGGCCTGTTAAAAACCCTAGATTTGATGGGAAAAAAAATAATTTTTTACTGTTGCAGAAAAATCAGAAAGTGAGAGATTTTGAAATTTTACTATTGTGTCTGATTTGAGTACCGAAAATAAAAATAAAAAAGATTTTGAAATTGTATGAAATGGAAATGAAACGGATTACTGTAGCTTATGATCAAAAATTTTAAATTTTACAGTTTCTTAAATTTTTGAAATTTTTTCGAATTTTGAATTTTTCTAATTTTTCTTCTGAATCAGTGTTTTAGAAATTCTAAATTTTTACAGTTTTAAAAAAATTACATTTTTTCAATTTTTTTTGAATATTTATTCCTTTGGTAGCCATTTCCAGTTCCAAAATTGTGGGTCTCGTCACAAATTTTTTTGGCACGGTATAATTTCTTTTAGGCGCGAAAGTGTCCATTTCAAATTGACAGCTACCCCGAAAAAAGATAAGAATCTCTGCGAAAATGTAGGTCACAACACGTGAAGTCCACGTGACCCTGACCTTCTGGAAAAATCTACGGAAAAAATGGTCCCGCTTCAAAAACGCCCCGAAATTTCGCAAAAAAATCAACAAAATAGAGAAAAAGCATGATACTAACAGAAGAACAGAACAAACCGCCGAAAACTTCGATTTTTCGCTTCTCCCGTGACATTTTGTATTGGCACAAACAACAAACGAGGCAGTGTTGTGGAGGGAGAGACGAGGAATGGGCGGTGCGGGAAATGGGGAAAGAGAAATGGGGAAAACGGGCGGTCAGTGGGGGAAATGAGAGTTCATGGGATTGGAGAAGCAACAGGGAAAGAGAGGAAAGTGATTTTTTCCAAAATTACAAGGAAGGACCAAGATTGCAAAAAATGTTGTTTAGGCAAAGTTTGCAGACCTGTAAAAAATTCAGTTCTGGTCGAGAAATTATGATAAACATAGCAATAGATAGACAATTTTGTGCTCTACGTTTTTTTAGTTGACAATTTTTTATTATCATTCTTGGTTTTTGAGATAATGTGCGATTAGCATGCATACCCCAAATCTGACCTACATACAGTTGTAAATTTGCAGAATAAATTAAAAAATCTATCATTTCCCATCGATCCAAATGACTAGCAGAACAATAATAACACGCTCAAGTTGTAAAAAATCAACAATAAGGGCCCTAAAAACCTTGTTTCTGAACTTTTCTCGTCAAAAACTAAAAAGTTGCACTCTTTTCTCACTGCCCCCCTCCCCCGTTTCTCGGTCGCCACCCACTCCGCTCCCCGCAGTTATCATCGCCCTCCACCCTCGCTTGGAACATGGCCGCGTGGCGCAATGGATAACGCGTCTGCCTACGGAGCAGAAGATTGTAGGTTCGAATCCTGCCGTGGTCGAAACTTTTTTGCATTCATTTTCCTCGCGTGAAACCTTATTTTTAGTTGGAAATGTCTCATTTTTTGGTTTTTTTTTTATTTCCAATTTCATTTCCAATTCTACTAATCGCTAGTTTTGCCTAATGAATCGGTAAATCGTTTGAATCTCGAGAACCCACTAAATTTGTTTGGCTTTTCAGATCAATAGCAAAAATATTATCAAATGCCCTCCAAACTCGTCAATTCTCTCGAATCCCGCAGAATTTTCGTCGCCAAAGGCCTATGAAAGTCAAAATTGACAAGGAAAAGTTAGTTTTGCGCCTCGATTTTCAGAAAATTTCAAATTTCCGCTCAGAACGCGTCAATTTTTCAATCAACACTCCATTCTTCCAAATGGGATAAAAACTGACGAGGATGCAAAGGTTTTCTCAAAAGAATTGCTGCCCGGGGAGCGGAAATTGCTATTTGATGCGTTGAGAAAGATTAGTGAGTCTAGGAAAAGGAAAAAACAAGCTACAGTACCCCAAAACTACAGTATACCAATTGCAGCCGCCGATCAGTACAACGAGCATAAAAAGGTGGTGGATGTGACTATAGATCATGAGGATTTGATTAAAGTTTGGTGAGTTTTATAGAGTGAAATCTGCTGATCATTTTTGTAGTTGACAGTTTTTCAATATCTCTTTTCGTTTTTGAGTTATGCGCCTTCAAACATTGCTGCGCGCTAGTGGTGCGGGCACCAAGAGGGGCGCCTTTTGCTTTTTGAATTTTCCTGAGATTACTGTAAGAGATAGCAAAAAGTTGTTAACTAACAAAATAATTAAGAGGAAATTCTCTATCGATTGATATATTTTTCAAATTTTTTAACCTACAGTAACCCTATCTTCTATCTTCCAACAGCCACAAATTTTTTAGGTACATAAACTTCATTCCAATGTTCGTCTACGGCTGTCTGGACGAGGCGTTTCTTATCATTGGCGGTGAAAGTATCAATCAGTTAGTATTCCTACAGTATTTTTATCCAATTACCGTAATCCTACAGTATCTTCTCCGTGTACAATGGAATGTCCATGTTGGCATCGGCGGCTGTCGCCAACATCATTTGCAATCTGTTCCTTCAACTTCCAGCTGATAAGTGTGCAGATGTTATTGGAATACAGTAAGTTGGTTACAGTAGTCTAGAAGGCTACAGTAACCCTAGAGCAACTCAATTTTCCAGGAAACCTGTCCTATCAGTGGATCAAATGAACACTCCGGATTACAAGTATGCTTCGATGGCTGCTAAGGTAGTAAAAATTAAAAAAAAAGAAAGTAATCAACAAGTTTTTTGATAATTTAGAATCATTTTTGAAAGAAAAAAATAAAATAAAATTTCGAAAAAAAATTTTTTATGGAAAAATCCTTCATAATTTTCTTCCTCTTTCCAGCTATGTGGTCTCTGGTGTGGCTTGACTCTCGGACTTCTCCCGCTCTTCTTCATTGATGATAATATGGATAACAGACCGACAAACGAACAGAAGACTGGAAAAGTGGAATGGCTGCGGGGAAGTGACAGAATTATGAATGCCGACGAGTTTGGAGATCATTTTTGAACGGAATAAACGAGATTTATTCTTTTTCTTTTCTCTTCTTCCCTCCTAGGCGCCCCTGCGCCCTCCCAGGCGCCCTCCCAGGGCCCTCCCAGGCGCCCCAGGGCCCTCCCAGGCGCCCCTGCGCCCTCCCAGGCGCCCCAGGGCCCTCCCA
>LR538322.1:32964-130186 GCA_900883565.2 Caenorhabditis panamensis | reverse complement strand
CCCCAGCGCCTACCCAGGCGCCCCTGCGCCCTCCCAGGCGCTCCAGCGCCCTCCCAGGCACCCACTCAGGCGCCCCAGCGCCCACCCGGGCATCCCAGCGCCCACCTAGGCGCCCCAGCCGTCCGATCGTCGTTGCCACTGATCTCATCGCCACGATGATGACGTCCTCAGGACCGCCGGTCAGCTGTCACTTCCGTTCGTGCTTCTTTGTACTATGACGTTGATTCCGACGCGACGGCGGTTGCGTTTCTCCTCGAACTCTGAAAATTGGAAGTTAGGTAAGTTAGAAATTAGAGGAACTCACTCTTGCTCTGCTTTTCCCACAAGTTGAACCACTTCGGAACCAGCGAGTTGGATGTGTCCGCTTCATTCAACAAGTACAAATCAGTGACTTCCAACGGTTTCTTGACTTGACTCCGAGAATGCACAAGCCATTAAACCACCACATCGTAATCCGGTTGAGGAACGACGAAGAGCATTCCGGGCTTGGATTGCGAGTGCTGCTCAAGTACTTGTATCCTTCCGGTGAGAGATCCGCGTAGCAATATAGACAGGTTTGCAAGGTGCAGCATCCAATCCAGATGAAGAACGCGATGCATCAGAAAGACGATGACAGTTGGGTTTCAGAAGAGTGTGGTGTGTTGGGCACGATTGTCGCATTCCATATTGATGGGTCCCAGTAAAGTGCATCGATCCCTTTCAGTTTCGCTTGTGAATTTGGCTCCATTAGTATTCGTTGTCACTGTATACTACCTGAAAATTCAATAATTGATACGAAAACGCTGAAAAGAGAAAGAAGAAAACGAATCGAGAAAACTAGCAAAAGGAAGCGGAAATTGAAAGAAAACGCGAAGAATTTCGAAAGGTCGCGAAAAATGGCAGCGTAAGAGAGCGAAAAGAGAACCGACCGATCAGGACGGTGAAAAAAAGCAAGAATGAATGAGAAATGGACGAGGGGAGGGTTCGAGAACCCGATGATCAATGACTGGCGCGCAGAGTAGATCAATTCAGTGGGGCGCACTTGCAGAGAGCGTACACCGCGCGAGAGAGTGGAGAGACGCAGACGGTTGAGAGAGAGAGCGGCGACGGATATTGATTTTTTTCAGTGGTTTTTGAGGGGTTTTTGGGTGATTTTTTGAGCAAATTTACGATTTATTGATAGAAATTGATAGAAAATGATTGGAAATATCAAAAAATGTCAGTTTTTCTATCAAATTTCGGTCGGAAAGTGACTGAACAAGCGAATTGCTAACACTGTCAAGGGTCCAAGTGAGCCTACTTTCAGACGTACCATCAGGACGCGGATTATTTTATTTTAGGTATTTCATAGCACCAATCGATAGGAAATTGTCTCTTTAGTAACTTTCTAGTTGATCACTTTTTCCCAATCCACCTATTTTTTCTGAAAAAAGCTGTTTTGTGCAACTAGTTTTGAAAAAATGGGCTTCACAAGATCTTGGATACCTCTTAGAGTGAGACAGATGGAAAAAAGTGATAAACTAAAAAGTTACTAAAGAGACAATTTCCTATCGATTGGTGCTATGAAGTACCTAAAATAAAATAATCCGCGACCTGACGGTACGTCTGAAAGTAGGCTCACTTTGACCCTTGACAGTGTTAGCAATCCGCGTGTACGGCATGTGGTACATATACAGATTGGAAGCAATTTTTCTGTTTTACAACTTTGTAGTTGAAAACTTTTTCGTATCTCTTCTGGTTCTCGAGATAAACTTCAAAACGTGACAGCGCTTTTAGCACTGGCGGCGGTGGCCGAGTTTTGGTGGCCGAACTTTTGCCCTCCGTTTTTTTCTCTTCCATCGCCCGTTTTTCGGCCGTCTGCCCACTATCTTTTCCAACAGCACTCTTCGAAAAAACGCTATCAATATTTGGTTTTGTCAGAAACGGAAATTTTATTCAAAAACCAACATAAAAAAGTCTAGTTTTGTAACGGAGCTCTTGAAGTTGTAGTAGCCGAAACTTCATATGGATGTATTTCTGGAAGCGCGCTCATTTTCCCTGTCAGTATGATGTTCCAGGTCCTCCACGAGAACACCTTCATTTTGCGCATCTCCGTGAAATTGGCTTTGTTACAGAGCAAATGCGTCGACATCACTGTAGGGAATGTGGTGATCCGGCTCATGACGAAACACTCGATGGCAATCAAAAAATGTTCTTTATCAAACAAAAAAAACGCAAGGGACTTGCTTCTTTCAATCCAAAATCTTCACTTTGAAATCTTACATATTGCAGTGCCACATATATCAAGGAGAAAACCTGAAAAAACGGAAATGTTCAGTTGCGTTCGAAAACACAACGTACCACTCGAAAAATTGCTATGAAAACCACTTGACACATAATATAATGCTCCGGGCTTGCAAATGTTTGAGTCATTAATTTTTTGAAGTTTTTAATTTTTTTAAACATGAACAAATAGGGAAACACTGCCAGCACTACAAGCGAGTCTGGCAGAAAGTTCAACATATCGACTTGCACTGTTGAGAAAAAGCCAAACGATCCATAAAAGACACATGTTGCAAGCGCAAAAGTCAAAACGAATGCGCCAATATGCACAACGACGAAAAAGACGCTCATCATTTTGTTAGCTGTTCTCAAAATTACGAATCTGTTGTGGAAGAAGCAGAATCTGAAGTGGTCATTTTTACCTGATGTTCTTGGTGAAATCCGTTGAATTCGGAAATAAGTAACAGATCAGTCGAAAAATGGCGAGTACGAATAAACAGAAATTTATGACTGTGCCGAAATGGACAAGTAGAACCACTAATGCACATACAAATGGTAATAATACTATGTCCAAAGTTAGTGCGACCAAGTTTTCCGTGTCTGCGCTGGAAAATTAATACTCATTGTCGTGAGTATTAGGAAATGGAATAACCGCATGAGAACCCAACCCCAAATGAAACCAACAAAAAAGACGGGCGTGATGATACATGTCAATTTGTAGAAATGAGAAATGAATGGGTACACTGCTGTCTAAAACTGAACTTTTTGATTGATATTTTTTGCAACATTTTTGGTTCCAAAAATAGTTTGAAAAATGTTTTTCAAAATTGTTAAGGTTTTGAGTTATAAATACCTTCTCGTCTCTGTGACGATTCACAATACAGACGTAGCGATAAATTGGGAAAACAAACAGGAAAAACGCGTCCAACACGTACACCGCCACAAAGAACATTGCATCGTGTGCTCCTCCATTTTTGAAAAATGAGAGCAAGTTTGTCGAATTAGCCATTTTTGCCAGAATAAACGGGTCAAGAGTTTGTGCCCGACTAGGAATAGCTTTGAATTAGCACCTGCTGCGTATGCCGTTGAAGAAAGTTTGCCATTTCGAAGGTAACATTTTAGTTTCAACATCACCTGCACACGAATCTTGAACCCGGAATAAAAAAACCAATCAAAAAATAACTGTTCATTTCTCATTCATTATCAATCAATCAATCCTTGCAGTTCTATCAACAGTTCGATTCCATCTTGATCTTCATAATCCGAACGATTCGAACATTTTGACGAGATGGCAATGGGATTAGTTGGACTTCTCGGGCTTTGTGGAGGGGTTGTGGTAGTGGGAGGGGCTGAAATAGACAAGATAACAAATTTGAAATCATTTTTGAGAAGAAGAAAAAATTTCAAAAAAAATTTTTTTTTCGAATTTTTTGAGAAAAAAAATTTTTTCAAAAAAATTTTTTTTTTTTCAATTTTTTTGTTGAAAAATTGATTTTTTTGAATTTTTTGATTTTTAAATTTTTTAGAATAACAGTTTTCGCTAGTCAAAAAATCTGTTGATAGCATAAATTCATTTTTTGAGAGAAAAAAAATTAAAAAAAAATTTTTTTTTTCGAATTTTTTTGCGAACAAAAAAAAATTTTCAAAAAAAAATTTTTTTTTTTCAATTTTTTTCAAATTCCCAAAATTTACTTACCTGCTCCAAATCAGCAGTGGCAATGGAATACGCCATGAGGAAGACAATGAGTTGTGCGACGAACGCGGCGATTTGCAGTGACTTTTGATGGATGATGTCGTCGTCGAAGAAGTCGTCTTCAGTGCTCTTTTGAACTTCCTTGGGCATCCAAAAGGCCACGGAGGTGTTGGTGAATGTCTTCTGGAGGATGGTGACGTTGCAGAAGACGTTTGGAGCATCCGGAGCACAAAAGCCATTTGAAGTGGGATCCAAAGCCATGGGAGTGTTGAAGGTGCAGGCGGCCGCCGAGCCGATGAGCAGGAGCAATTGGAGCATTTCGGTTAGTGGCGAGTAGAAGTTGTTGTTAGTTGAATTGAAGGGTTTCAAAGGGTTCTTGGTCCTTTTATAGCGATTTCTTATCTTATCAGAACATCGGCCTGACCCCCCGGGGTCAAGGGGCCCAAGGGGCAGGTTGAGGTTATTGGACAATTTTTGAGAGGTCGTGAAAATTGTATTTTTGACGTGAAAAATTTGAAAAAATTAGCAATGGATAGTGGATTATTAGGAGATTGTTTTGTTAGTTGACCATTTTTTGATAGCTGTTATGGAAAATTAAAGAAAAATTTTTTTCTGCTTCCATCTCAAAATTTGAAAAAATTCATGTTACTGGTTTTTTGCCAGAATTTTTCACAGTTTTGATTGTAAAATTGAAATTGAACGAATAATCGGGAAACCAATATTTTAAAATCTATTATACATGCAATTTCGAAAATTTTTGAAACAGAAAATTTTTGAAAATTTTCGATTTTTTTCAAACGAAAATTTCGCAATTTGGAATTTTTTTCCTTGATTTTGAAAATTTTGGTGAAACATCGAATGAGCATTACAATATTCTGAAATTACATGATTTTTTCTTATTTTTGTTTTGAAACAGAAATTGTAAAAAAAAAGTTTGGAATTTTTCAACGATTTTTCTCAAATTTTTTCCAAGTTTTGATTTTCCAATAAATCCGCCAACCTTTCTACATATTTTTTGCATTGCTTTTTTATAGCCCATTCGGTTCCAATAATCTCATAAAGTTGATGCAATGTGAAATCAATCATTTCATAAATTAACATTTTTTTGATATCGGTAATGATGAAACAGTAAAAAAACATTTATTTTTTTGGTGTTTTTGTTCCAGTTTTTTTGCCAATTTGTATCTTTGCCAGTCTTGGTTTTCAAATTATGGCACATAAGACGCACGTAACGATATCTTCAAATCTGCAGGCAATTTCCAAAATTTTTGAAACAGAAAATTTTTGAAAATTTTCGATTTTTTTCAAACGAAAATTTCGCAATTTGGAATTTTTTTCCTTGATTTTGAAAATTTTGGTGAAACATCGAATGAACATTACAATATTCTGAAAATGCATGAATTTTTCTTACTTTTGTTTTGAAACAGAAATTGTAAAAAAAATTTTGGAATTTTTCACCGATTTTTTTTTTCAATTTTTTGATTTTTCAATAAATTCGGTTTTTTTCAAATGTAAATGCTATTTTAGAAGATAGGAGATAAATACTAGTTAGGAATAATATTATACATCAAGCCTGAACACAATTTTTAATTTTTTAGAAACAAAAAAATTGAAATTTTTTATAATTTTTTCCATTTTTTTTCTTGAAATTTTTTGATTTTTTTACTTTCCTATCTATCCTTGTTTTTTTTGTATAACCCATTTGGTCCCTATAATCTAATCTAAAAATTACTACAGTCTATTCTATTAGAGACCACATTGAAGAAACCAGTTGCATTGTCTTTTTTTGTCTCACTTTCTGACCCCGTTTCTCCATTTTTCTGTTTTCTCATGATGCAATTTCACTGTTTACCCAAGGGAAACAACTGTGCACTTGTGTACTTATGATCTTTGTTGTTTGATTTTTTTGAAAAGTTTTTTTGGGTTTTGAAAATTTTCAAAGGAATTGTTATACGTTTATTATTTTTCTAATGTTTTTCGATTAATTTTTTAAGTTTTTGAAACCGAAAACTCAATTTTTGTATGGTTCATATTGAGAACGTAATGATATATTATAGTCAATTAAAAAAAAGCGTTTTCAAAATTTTTCCAGTTTTCTTTACAAAAATTGGGAAACAGAAAATTAGATTTTTTCAAATTTTTTCACTGTTTCTGAAATTTTCCAATAGTTCCAAAAAATTTTAAAAAATATTAGGTTGGTTCATAAGTTTCGCGCAGTTGGTCGTTTCTCAATGATGAGTTGAGCTAAAAATCTGAAATTTTGCACATAAGTCGGTCAACCCTAAAAAACATCTTTGGCCAAATGGCAACCCACAACTCTCATTTTTGGCCGAGATAAAAATCTGAACGTCGCGTCAATTTTAGGGGTCAAAACTGTAAAAAATTCATCAGAGCAGCTAGATTTTTTCTGATTAGTGGAATCAAATACGCGTACAGCCAATACATGATTGCAGTTTAGTTTGGATTTTTAGAACGCGTTTCCGAATTTTGGGAAGGGGGCCAATTTTGGTCATTTTTGCTTGATTTTCGCACTGATTTCACTAATTTTGATTTTTTGAGCTTCAAAATTTTTTTAAAAATCCAAATCAAAAAGTAAACAATTTACAGATAAATTTTGCATCATTTGCATCAAAAAGCGAAACTCCATGTCGACTTTTTTGAAAATCGACCTGAAATTCTAAAAATTCGAAAACGCGTTGTAAAAATCCAAACTAAACTGAAATCATGTATTGACTGTATGCGCAATTAATTCTATTAATCAGAAAAAATCTAGCTGCTCTAATGAATTTTTTACCGATTTCGACCCAAAAATGGGTGGGACGTTCAGAATTTTATCTCGGCCAAAAATGAGAGTTGTGGGTTGCCATTTGGCCAAAGATGTTTTTTAGGAGTGACCGAATTATGTGCAAAATTTCAGATTTTTAGCTCATCTCATCATTGAGAAACGACCAACTGCGCGAAACTTATGAACCAACCTAATAGTTAAAGAAAAAATTTCCTTTTCTCGAAATTTGAGTATACCACTTTGTAGAACGTTCATCAATGATTCCAAAAATTGAAAAAAAAATTAGAAACAGTAAAAAATTCAAAGTATTTGCAAAAAAATTGAACTTTTTCTACAAATTTTTTCACTGTTTCTAAAATTTTCTATCAATCTCAAAGGTTATCAAACAGTCAATTTACCACATTTGTTACATGAAAAGGTAGTCAAAACGTGTTCAAAATGATTAAAATATTTTTTTGAAATTTTTTACAAAAGTTTTGCAACGGTAAAAAATTCAAAAAAAAAAACTAGAAATTTTCGAAATTTTTTTCACTATTTCTAAAATTTTCTATCAATCCCAAAGGTTATCAGTAATTAATTATCTAGCAATAGATCAAATGATAGAAAGTACTGTGCTGATTAAAGCATTCATCAATTTTTTCAAAATTTTATAACAAAATTTTTGAAACGGTAAAAAATTCAAAAAAAAAATCCGAATTAAAAAAAAAAATTTTCACTGTTTCTAAATTTTCCATTAGTCTCAAAAATTATCCAACAGTCAATGATCTGATTTTTGTCACAAGAAAATAAGGAAAAAACTGTAGGAAAAAAATTCAAAATAAATGAAAAAAAATATTTTTTTTTCAAATTTTTTTCACTGTTTTTCAAATTTTCTATCAATCCCAAAGGTTATCAGTAATCTATTATCTACTAGCCATAATTGAATGATAAAAACTACTGTTGTCGTAAAAGCGTTCATAATTTTTTCCAATGTTTGTTACAAAATTTTTGAAACTAAAAAATTCAAAAAAAATCCGAATTTTTTTTCAATTTTTTTTCACTGTTTCTAAATTTTCCATTAATCTCAAAAATTATCAAACAGTCAATTTTCTGATTTTCGTCACAAGAAAATGAGGAAAAAATTCAAATTAACTGAAAAAAATTTCAAAAAAAAAATTTTTTTTTTCCAAATTTTTTTACTGTTTCTAAAATTTTCTATAAGTACTCAAATTTTAAAACAGTCAGTATTTCTGTTATTTGTTCAAAAATACTAATAAAAATGACAACATACATACTCTCAAATATCATTTATCAATAGCAAACCTTGATTTCACAATTCCTCTTATCACTGATTATCACTGTAGTTGTCGACTGACTAAAACTAAAAAACCAGAGCACAGTTGGTCAGAAAACACAATTCTGTCCGTTTTTCTCTTCATTTTCTTCAGTTTTTCCCCAATTTTCTTTTTTTTTCGGTCAGAAACACTTTTGTGACTAGCAGTTTTCTGCGTTTGTGATTTTGTCAAGTGATGCAAATAATTGGTATATAAACAGAGTCTAGGCGCGTTTCTGGATAGAAAGAACTTTCTGATGTTTCATATCTGTTTGTTTTTTTTTTCGAAAAAAAAATTTTTTTTTTTTGAAAATTTTTTTTTTCAGAAAATCAAGAGAAATGAGGCTGCTTTCTTTACTTTCACTGTTATTTTTTAGCAGTGTTACTTCTTATAAATATGTGATTTTTGTACCAAACATGGCTAATAGTCAGGTAATTTTTGAAAAATTAAAAAAAAATTTTTTTCGATTTCAAAAAATTTTGAAAAAAATGAAAAATTTTAAAAATCAATGCGATTGCGGTAAAAAAAATTTCAACTTATAACGAGATTACTCTAATTTTTGATTATTTGTTGTAAACATTTTTGGATATCGAATACTGTTGCCAAAAAATTTTGAAAGTCATTAGGAAGGCTTTATCGTTTTATGCAGAAAATTTTACTGTATTTTTTGTTTTTTTTAAATTGTAGGGTACCGAATTCTGCTGCTAAACTAATTTTTTTCAAAAATTGAAAAAAAAAATTTCACTGTTTCAAAATTTCCAAAAAATTTTTGAAAAGCAATTTTTAAATCAGTATCTTTTTCCAATCAGGTAGTATTGTAGATTTATTGATTCAAAAAATTTAAAAAAAAAACAAAAATAAATAAAAATATATAAAAAAATTGACCATGAAATTCCAATTTTTCACTGTTTCACTTTTTTTTAAATGAAAATTTTTTTATTGGAAAGAGCAATGGCTCAATATCTCAATTAGTTCCCAATCATTTGCTTTATGCTTATTTCTTATTTGGAATACACTGGCAAGCAAGCAGTAAATTTTCTAAACACACAAAATGAATTTTTAAATTTTTGAAACTTCATTTTTAAAAATTTTTCAATTTTTCAGGTCCAATTCTGCTCTAGAGTCGCAGAAGTTTTGGTTAATGGTGGTCACGATGTTACTCTTCTTTTTATCAGTCATTTTTCGGATTACAAAACAGATGTCAAGTTCCCCAAGGGAGTGAAGAGTAAGTGTACAGACCCAAGGATTTTTTTCTGTTTCAAAAAACAAATATTTGAGAATTTTGGTCTATTGAAATTGATAGTATGGCTGTTTTCGTAGTCAAAATCACTAGAAAAAAACCAAAAATAATAAACAGATTCTGTTTCAAAAAATTTCCAAAAACAATTTGTGACAGTGAACAACGATACTTCTCCAATCATAAAAATGGACCACTTGTTAGTCAATTAAGAGTCTAAAATTTTTAAATTTATATTTTTCATTTACTGAAAAATTCCAAAAAACTTAAAACTTCAAAAATCCTTGAAACACACTTTTCGATTTCAAAAATTTTCGATAAAACTGGTTTGATAAATTTTGATTAGTCCCGATCATGAAAATTTGATTAAAAAAAATGCAACTCAAATAAAATTTCTTATAGGATTACTGTAGTCTACATTTTTTGGAGATATTTTTCAATTCCACTGTTTCAAAAATTTTTTGAAAAATTGAATTCATTTGGTCAAACTGATTATTTCTTGGGCTCAAATTTTATTTATTTTTTTGATTGACAAAAATTAGGAAAAGCTGATTTCTTTGAGAAAATGCTGTTTCAAATTTTTTTCATAAAATTGATTTTGAATTTTTGACTAATTCAGCTTCCGTTTTATTGGGGAAAAATATATTTTCAATTAAAAAACCCCTAAATTTCAGCCCACTACGTCGAAGCATTTGTCGAGGGAATGACAAAAGCATACGTTGAAAAAGAGCAAGCAAAGCTTATTTTCAAGGATACAGGTCTCCGAGACATGCCAGACATGATGAGAATGTTCAGTAGATTTGGAAAAGTGCTTCAAGACGGATGCAGACTCACCCTTCAAAACAAAAACTTCCTTTCCTGGCTGGAAAACGAGAAATTTGATGTCGCGTACGCCTACATTTACTCAACTTGTCCTATCGGACTAATTCATCACGCAAAAATCCCCTCGTGGGTTTGGTTGAACAGTGGACCTCTTATGGATTATGTGGCACAGACTGTCGGTGTCCCGACTATTCCGAGTTATGTGCCACCTGTCATGATGGAGAGTGCAGATGAAATGGGATTCTACTTTAGATTGAAGAGTTTTATTGGACACTCGTTGACTGGGTTGATGCATAGGAAGTGAGTTTTTTTTATAGAGTAGATCTGCACGTAACAATTTTTTAATTTTATGAAAAAATTTAATTGAAATTTTGAAACAGTAACTTTAAAAAGATCAGATAAGTTATGAAACAAATTTTTAAAAAAAATTAGCTTCTTCAAATTCAAAAAAAGGAAGTTGATGCATAGGAAGTGAGTTTCTTTTTTAATTTTTTGAAAAAACAAATTGAAATTTTGAATTTAAAAAAACACAGATTTACTGATTGATTTTAAAAATTGAAAAAAATTCGATAAATGTTTACTGTTTCTAAAATAAATTTTTTTTGAAAATTGAATTTTTGAAACAGTAGAAAAATTTTCCTGTCTTCCGGTTTTTTTTGATAGAAAAAAAAAAGATAAATTTAATTTTAAAAATTCATTCAAAATGTGACAGGGTAATTTTATAACTGCTGATAACTTTTGAATTATTGCAAAAAAAATTAGAAAATCAATAATTCACTGTTTCTTTGTTTGGTTAACTTGAAAAAATTTCCCCAAACAACTAATAATTCAGCAGTAGCCATTATCATCAAAAATTGCAAAAAAGAGCGACTGAGCAAAGTGTGTACTTTTTGAAAAAAACACAGATAAATTGTGTGACATTTTTTTTCTCGAAAAATCCGTTATTTCAAAAATAAAATTAAAAACTAGACAATTCGAATTCAAAAATTGTACTGTTTCAAATTTCTAAAAATTATTTGGAAAGCAATTTTCCAATCAGTATCGCTTTCCAATGAGGTAATATTGTACTTTTATTCAGTCAGAAAAATAACAAAAAAATAATAATAAAAATTTCGTTTCTTGAATTTTTTTTTGAAAAATCTGTCATTTCAAAAAAAAAAGAGTTAGCCAATTAGAATTCAGCAAATAGAGTAATTGATTTCAAAATTTCCCAAAAAAATAAAAGCGAGTTCTTGAAACAGTGAAAAATTTGCCAATTTCCGAAAAATCCGGTTTTTAGAAAAAAAATTTGAAAAACCCAAAAAAAAATTCAAAATTCTTGTGTTTCGTGGATAGCTAATTATGAAAAATAAGAAGAATTTTCTAATAACAAAAACAGTAAAAATAAACTCGAAAAATCAGAAAACCTAGGAAAAAAATTAGAAAATCTATAATTCAATTCAAAATTTTTTTTTAAAATTAGGAAATTTGGAAAAAAGTCAAAAAAGCAGTTCAAAAATCTTTTAAAAATTCATATTCGTTTTACAAAATTCTTCGAATTGAAAAAAAATCCCTAACTCCCTAAACAATTTTTTTTGAAACAGCAAAAAATTCCAGAATGTCTTCCGACAAGGAAACGCAAATTTTCCGTGAAGAAATTGATCCGAATTTTCCACATACCATGGATCTAGGAGCAAAATGCCCGTTGGTAGGTTCTATTTGATCCAAAAATTAAAAAAAAAATCTAAAAATTCAAATTTTAGATCATGGTGAACACCAATGAACTCTATGATCTTCCTCGACCAAATCTGGCAAAAGTTATCAATATTGGAGGTCTAGGAGTGGGATTTGATAGTGCTAAACCACTTACTGGGGTTAGTAAAAATTGAAATACATGCGGATTATTAATTTTTAAATTTCAGGACTTCAAAAAGATCTCTGAAACCGGAAAAGGACTAATTGTATTTTCTTTCGGATCAGTTGCAGCTGCTCATGAAATGCCATTGGAATGGAAAAATTCCCTTCTTTCTGCATTTTTCGAGTTCCCAGACTACCAATTTGTGATGAGATACGTGGCAGATGACTTGAAAGACAGGCTACCGAAGAATGTGCACTTGTTCAAGTGGCTTCCGCAGAAGGATTTGTTGCTGCAAAATAGCACAAAGGCGTTTATCACTCATGGAGGGTATAACTCACTTCAGGTACTTTAAAAATTGATTTGACATTGGATTATGGATCTAGGAAAAATTCAGAACATTTTGTTAGTTGACAACTTTTTGATACCTCCTACAGTAACCCTGATACTTTTTGATTAATGATGACTGTCACTTTTTGAATTTTCCTGAGCTTCCCATTAGAGATACCAAAAAGTTGTCAGCTAACAAAATGAACTACGCAAAATTTCCTATACAGCTGTGTGTTTTTTTTTCAATTTTTCCAATGCAAAACGGCTCTGGAACAATTTTCAAAAATGTAAATCTAGAAAAATGATTTTTGAAACAGAAATTTGATTTTTGCAAGCGTTTTTTAAATAACTCAAAAAACCATGGAAGATATCGAAAAATTGTCAATTAACAAAATGATCATCGCAAAATTTCCTATTTTATGGGTGTTTTTACAAATTTTTCAAATTCACAACAACTTTGGAACAATGCTTCAAAATGTGAACTTTGAAAAATGATTTTTGAAACAGCGATTTTTTTCTAGAACTCAAAAGCCATAAGAGATATCAAAAAGTTGTCAACTACAAACTTGTAGAAAATTTTTAGAGCTACAATTTGTTAGTTGACAACTTTTTGTTACCTCTTACAGTAACCCAGATATCAATCAGTTTTCATAACAGCTCTTTTTTCTTTCTTTTTTTCCAACTTAAACTCGTGATTTATTATTTCTTCTAACTTTCCTTTGAAAACTAACAGTTATGGAACTGAAAAATTTATTTTCCAGGAAGCAATCTCTGCTGGAGTCCCTCTCGTGACAATTGCGTTGTTTGGAGATCAACCAAAGAATGCACAACTTGCCAAGAAACATGGATTTGCAGTGAATATTCAAAAGTCCACACTTTCGAAGGAAACTATTGTGGAGGCGTTGAGGGAGATTATTGATAATCAGGGGTAAGTTAAGTGAATTGAAATTCAAATTTAATCCTAGTGTGATTAAAACAACAAGAAATCTCCGAAACTTGAAATGATTTTGAAACAGGCAATCCTATGATAGTTCCGTCCTTGAGTGTGGGAGCCAAAACTGTGTTAACTTCAATGCTGTTTTCTGGGGTTACTGTATGAGATATCAAAAAGTTGTCAACTAACAAAAGTTAGCTCTGATTCTAAGCTACAATTTGTTAGTTGACAATTTTTTGATATCTCTTTTCCTAACCAAGATATCAACTGACATGTGTGCAAAGTTCCAGGCCACCAGCTTGCCTGACTCCCAGATATCCATTTTTTCCAAGTTTTATAGTAGAGATATCAAAAAGTTGTTAACTAACAAAATAAACTTCACATTAAGGGCTATATTTTGTTAGTTGACAACTTTTTAATACCTTTTACAGTAATCCAGATACTGCTTGATTTGTGGACAAGGCGTCAAGGCACCAGCGCTCCTTGTCTTTCCCCAACTTTCTAAAATCCATTTTTTCTAAGTTTTTTATTAAAGATATCAAAAAGTTGTCAACTAACAAGTTGAAGCCCTAAATGTGAGGTTTATTTTTTTAGTTGACAACTTTTTGATACCTTTTTTCCTAATTGAGATAGCAAGTGATTTGTAAACTAGGCGCCAAAGCACCAGCGCCTCCTACGCTCAAACATTGATTTTTCCCAAGCTTCCCGCTGAAGATATCAAAAAGTTGTCAACTAACAAAACAATCTACACAAAATTCTCTAATTCTCCATATGTTTTTCCAATTTTTCAGCTACAAAACCAAGGCACAACGCCTGTCCGCAATGGTGCGTGCCCAACCATCAAAACCCGCCGAACGACTTTTGAAATGGTCAGAATTCTTGGCGGAATTCAAACATTTCGAGAATTTGGAACCAGCTGGTCAAAAACTCAACTTCTTCCAGTTACACTCTCTAGATGTCATTTTCTTCTTGATTTCTGTGATTTTTATAGTGGTGTATATTGGATATAGGGTGTTGAAGGCTGTGGTTAGGTGTTGTTGTGGAAGAAAGTGTGAGAAGAAACAGAAAAATGAGTAGTTTATTCATTTTTTATTGAATGCTAAGGATTTTGATTGTTCTTTTCTGAATTTTCGGGTTGTTTAAAGTGCCAATAAATTTTTTTAAAATTTTTTTTAATAACAAAAAAAATCTGTTTAAAATTTTTTTTCATTCCAATTTTTCAAGACCCTGTAACTCAAAAACTAAAAAAGCTATCAAAAAGTTGTCAACTAATTAATTGTAGCCCTTGAAAAGAGCTATATTTCATTAGTTGACAACTTTTCACCATCTCTAATTCAAAAAAAGTTATAACCCCGTTCACACTTTGCTACATATCCTATCAGAAACACACATTTTTGACACATTTTTCCAATTTTTTTTCAATCCAATGAAACCAATAAATAAATTCCAATACATATTATACTTCCGGTCGTTTTCTCTTTTTTCTTGCCGTCTCCATTGTCCATTTTATTAAATTCTTGGGTGTAAACGGACATCTGGAGAACGGGAAAAGGTGTTTCTTTCCGCTTGGATTTCACGGAGGATTATTGGATTTTTGGATTATAGTTGGTAGAAAGGGTTCTTGACCTAGAAATAGAAGAATTTGGAAGTTTTGAAGTGTTATTTCTGTTTCAAAAATTGTTTTTCTTTTGTTTAAAAAAATTTTTACATTGTTCCGATGAGAATTTTCCCACTTTGTAAATTTTTTTATGGTCAGTAAAATTTTTTGTTGGCGAACTTGCAGTCATTAATTCTCTCGTTCAACAAATATCAATTAAAAAATGGTGAAACAGAATTTTTTATTTTTCTTACTAGAGAATTAGAAAATCAACACCATGAAAAATAACTGATTTCTGAATTTTTCAAAACATTTCGAAACATGAGTTATTGTTTTTTTCGAAAATTCTTTCTTTTTTTGATTTGAAAAAAATGTTTTTCATTTTTTTTCTATGCACCTGGTTTTTCAAAAAAAATTTTTGACTGTTTCACTCTAATTATAGATAAGTTTGGATTAGTTTTTGGCGTTTTTTTCATATCCCGGGTTTTCCAAATTTTTAAGAAAAATATGCAACGACTGATAGCCATCAGATTGATGAACTTACTTGTCGAAAAAATTTCTGTAATTTTTGAAACAGATTTTTTTTGTCTAAAAAAATGTAGTTTGTCATGTTGTGAACTCTGAAGCCATGAAACTGTCCTCTTCTGTTTTTTTTTAAATGGAGGATTGCCAGAACGACTGTTTGTTTTCTAATTGTGATGGATGTTTCCTTCGATTCAAAAAAGTTGATTTCCAAGAAAAAAATCAGTTTCCAAAAATTCCTATAATAATTTTTTCGAATTTTTTAGGAGCAATCAGACTAGGGGCTCTTCTCAATTTTTAAAGTTAATTTTTTAAAATTTGTTTCATTCTACAGTAACCTATATCCCTCACAATCTTCAAATTGGAAAAAAATAAAGTACTGTTTCAAAAAAATTCAAAAAAACCCGGAAATTCCATTTGTTTTAATTCGACAAATGTAGTCACAACAAACCTACAGTAACCCGTTCCAGTTGATAAAACTTTCCTTCTCCCATTGTTTTTTTTTGTTTTTTTTTCTATCAAATACCACCCACATCTAGAAGAAAAACTATCATCCTTCAATTTGAAAAAAATTGATTTTCTGAAAAAAAATTCAGTTTCAAAAATTCCTAATTTTTTTCAAATTTTTTCAGCAGCAATTTTTGAGCATGGATTGGTTTATTCAATTATCAAAAAAGGCACTGTAATTTTAAAAATTGCGGAAAAATCCCGAAAATTCCATTGGTTTTGATTTCAAAAAAAAATAATGAAAACAATCTACAGTAACCCGTTCCAGATGATAAAACATTCCTTCTCCGATTGTTTTTGTTGTTTTCTACCACCCACATCCCTCCAATATCCCCTGTTTTCACCGGAAATGCCTCTCCTCCACCTCCCCCTTTCCCGCCTCCTCTTTGCCATTCCTCTTGTCATTTTATCATTTTCTCTTTCCCTTATCACCCGTCCATTTTTTGTTCATTTTCCACTTTGAATACCCTCTAAAATGGAGGTCTTAAGACTATTTTTCACTACGCCCACTCGCTTATTTTTACGTTTTTTGAGGGGGGTGGGGTGATTTATGATTTTTGATTATGTTTGGGTTAAAAATAGAAGAATTTGAGTTTGAAATTGTTCAGGTTGTTCTTAAAAATTGTAGAAAATTGACAGAATTGTTTCCTAAATTTTCAAAAAAAATTTTGAAATTTTTTGAAACACAAAAAAAAATTTTTTTCAAATTTTTTAAAAATATTCCTGAACTCTTATCAATATTCCTTGTTTTTCTCTAAATTTTATCTGTTTGTTTTCACGAATTCTTGCAATGATAGCACATTTTTTCTTGATTTTATCACTTGTTTTTCAAAAAAAAATTTCCGAATTTTTTGAAAAATTTTTTGAAATTTTTTCAAAATTTTTTTCCAGGTTTTGCAGGATTTTTAAAATTTTTCTGCATTTTCATTATTTTTTCAAACCCTCAAAACCATCAATTTCCATCAATTTTCCCCATTTTCCGACCATTTCCTTCCCGCCCCCTCACCCTCTTCCTCTGCGTCTCTAACCCCCACTGATAACACATCCGGAGAGGTTTAAAACAGTGTTAAATGAAGCAGACCATTTCCGGAAAAAAGCATTCTTATCATTATCAGTTTTCCTGATTTTTTTCTGATTTTCTGTAATTTTTTGGAATTTCTTGAAAAATTTTGAAAAAAATTTTTTTTCAAAAAATTTCCAGAATTTTTTTTTCGCTACCAAAATATTTTTGCTATGTTCAAAAAATAAATAAAAATCTTATTTTTCAGGTTCTAACTCTCCAAAAACTCAAAATTCCCTCCAATCCACGAAAAACTCAACAAAATGCAAAAAGGCCCGACAGCGCCAAAAATCCCGCCAAGAACGCATCCGATTCACCTGAGAAATCGATTGAAAACGCAGCAGTTTCTGGAGAATTTGTCACCTGATACGGTGAGTCAGAGAAAAAAAAGAAAGGAACACGTCATTGATAAGGAATTTGTAATTTTTGGGAAAATTTTTTTTGAGTTATCAATTTATCAATAACTGGTCAATTTGGTATCAATTGGTGATTCATTGAAATTTTCTGATTTTCGATGAATCAATTTTCCAAGCTACAAACTACAAAATACAAATTGATAAGCTATTTTTTCAATTTTTAGGAATCCTCTTCGGATGACGTGGGAGGGTGTCAAAGCCGGAAAGCCAGTTCTGTGGGATTTGTGGAAATTGACGATTTGATGAAGTTTCAGGTGAGAAAAACGAAATTGAAATTGATAGAGAAAAAGTAGGAGTTTGTGTTGTTAATTGACAAATTTTTGATACGTAAAAAATAAAAATTTCGGTTTCAAAAAATTGACATAACGTTTCACTTCTTCTACCATTATTGTCATCTAAAAAGTCTGAAAAGTTTGAAGCTCTGTATCTCAAAAACAAAAAAAGATAGCAAAAAGGTGTCAACTAACAAAATATAGCTCACATTTAGAGCTATATTTTATTAGTTGACAACTTTTTTGTAACTAGAAAATTACGGTTTCTAAAAATTTACATGGAGTGGGTTTCATTTTCACAGCACTTCGCAGCGGTCTCGATAGTTGGTTAAGTTCAAAGCTCTGTATCTCAAAAACTAGAAGAGATACTGAAAAGTTGTCAACTAACAAAATGAAGCCCACATTTTAAGCTTCAATTTGTTAGTTGACAATTTTTGATAACTTTCACGATTTCTGAAATACAACATGATTTTCTATTGCTTGTCGTTGCATTATTTCCTTCCATATCGTGTCGAATTAGTTCAAAGCCTCTGTATCTCGAAAACCAAAAAAGATAATGAAAAGTTGTCAACTAACAAAATGAAGCTTACATTTTGAGCTATAGTTTGTTAGTTTTCAACTTTTGCATAACTCTAAAAATACGGTTTCTGAAAATTGACATAAAGTTAGTGCACTTCTCACAGTAATTGATGAGATGCCGCAAATGTGGAAAAAAACCAAAAAGTTCAGAGCTCTGTATCTAAAAAATTTTAGAACGTAGGAAAGTATGTCAACTATCAAAACACTAAAAAACATTGAGGGTTTATGTTAGTTTGAAATTTTTACAGTTTCTGAAACACAACAAAATTTTCGCTTGATGGTTTGAAATTGATAAGTGGTTGATAGGTCAAGTTTGAGGATCCAAATCTCAGAAACCATTGAAGCTATCAAAAAGTTGTTCACTAACAAAATAAACCTCACATTTAGAGCTATATTTTGTTAGTTAGCACTTTTTTGATTACTTTACAATTACGGTTTCCAAAATTCAACATAAAGCTCTTACCCATCAAGATGTAATTTTCAAGTGCCACTATGAATTCAAAACGCTTTATCTCAAAAACCATAAAAGCTACCAAAAAGTTGTCAACTTACAAATTAAAGCCCACATTTAAAGCTATATTTTGTTAGTTGACAACTTTTTGATACCTCTTACCACTCATGAGATACAATCTGCCGAAAAAAAAACGCTAAAATTTTTTTTTCAATTTTTCCAGTTTCCCAAAAAAGCTATCAAAAAGTTGTCAACTAACAAACTAATCAACTTCCCATTTTTTGAATTTTTAATCTACTTTTGAATTATTTCCACTCTAAATTTTCAATTTTTCAGGAAGAATACAAAGTGCGCTCTTCATCCCGTCTCTGTTCCTCTTTGAAGAATCTCTTTTCAACTGGCCTAAATGGCTCCGTACCTTCAAATAACTCTTCTATCCCCGAATCCCACATAAATCCAATGTTTTCCGGTCACAAATGCTCCATTTCTCGAAGTTTTACCCATTTACCATATCCTCCAAAGAAAAAACGAAAAAATCACTTGAGACGCGTTTTTTCTTGTTTTTCAATTTTCAAGCAATAGTGTTTTCTGGATTGTTTTTCTCATTTATTTTCTCTTTTTTTTTAATGTTCGCATAATCCTATCAATTTCTCTCCAAACCCCACCTTCATAATTTTCTAGTCACCTACAGTAATCTCCTGTTGAATTCCGAATGGCATAATTTTTTTTGATTTTTAAAATGATGAATTTATTGATTTTCAGAAGGCACACATGGAATACAAATGCATAGAAACTCATAAAAGTTAGTAGAAATTTTTGAAAATTTTTAAAAAAATAAAAATAAAAATTTTTTTCAGTGGTAAAGCAAAAATAGCACCTTGAGCGTCGGTATAAAGGCAAATTTTGGGAATATGATTTTTTTTTCAAATCAAGCTTGTTGAATTCCTTTTCTGGATATCTTCTTATCCTTATTTCTCTTTGGTGGAACTGGAGTCGAAGAGGGTTCTTGACGACCGAAGAAATAGCGATAGTCGTCGGTGCGAATGTGAGCCCAAACTCCGGCGGCTCCGTTCTCGGTGAATTGTTCCTGAAAAAATGATTTGTGTATTGGGTTAGATAGAGAATTTTAAGCTCTACATTTCATTAGTTGATGGTTTTTTGATAGCATTTATGGTTTTTGAGAAAATTTGAAAATAAAAATTTTGACCCAAAAAAAATTATTTTTTTTCAAAATTTTTTTTCAATTTTTTTTTCTCAAAAACCATTGAAGATAACAAAAAATGACCAACATATAAATTGTAGACCTTTTTATTCCCTATTCAAAACTATATTTATCTCAATTTAAAACTCAAAACTAAATTTTTTACGATTTTTCAAAAAATTTGGATTTTTTCCATTTTTTTTCAAAACACAAATTCTCTGTTATTATAATCTGCTCACATCATCAAAAAACTTCCCGGAAATTGTTATCAGCTGATAAATAAGCGCATAATCTTCTGTAAAATGCGTATTTCCACTAAAAGAATGACTACATTCATTGGTCAGCTAAAGGGAACTTTGGAGCGGAAGTGAAAAAAAAGAGAAAAAATGAAAAAAAATTTTTTTTGCACTGTTTCAGAATTTTTTTAAAATTTCTGGAAGTTTAGGGCTCTTCAATCAGTTGTTTAACTTGCAAAATTTAGGAAAACCCTATTTTTAAAAATTAAATTACCTGAATTCTTGGAATAAATGGATTATGCTCCAATCGGAGCACTTGCTTGGAGCCAATGAGCTCCAAATGGCCGAGCTCTGGAGGAATCATGGCAAGACGGTTTCCTGAAAAAAATAATAAAAATTGAAGTATTTTAAGAATGTATGCATTGAACCGGAACCTAGGATTTTTTGGAAAAATATTTTTTGAAACTGGAAAAAAAAATTTTTTTTCAAAATTTTGCATTTGGCAAGATGGATTGTTGGATTACTGTAGCTAGAGTAATTTTGAATTTGAAAATGAAAATTGACAACTTCTAAAAATTTTGAGGTTCAGTAAGTTAGGTTTATAGGAAGACTAATAAAAGTGGAATTTTTCAGAAATTTCAAAAATTTTTGAAACCGACAATACAATGAGAAAAAAAGTTAAAGATTTTTCTGAAAACCAATTTTGTAGTTTCTATGGGGTTACGGTAGCTAAAATTTAATTCGTCTTACTTATTGAAAAACATACAATTTTGAAAATTGGTTAATAATTTTTGAAACTGAAAAAATTGGATAAAAAATTGAACTGGTTTAGAAAATTAATATTGTAAGTGCTATAGGATTACGGTAAAAATTACAGTACCATTTTTAAAATTTCAGGATAAATTTTTACCACCTACACTCATCCAAAACAGTCATACTGAAAAAATCAACGATCTGCGTATTGAAAAATTAAGGAAATTTCAAAATGATCAATGTTTCTTGAAACAAAGAAAATTTTCAATTTTACGATTAAACTGATAATTGGTTTGTGTATGTAGTGATTTATTTTCTTGTGAATTTTTATGTTGCGGCAGTTTACGCATTGAACAACTAAACAAATGCAAAAATTATGTTGATTTTTTGAAACAGTGAAAAAAAAAATTTTCAAAAAATTTTTTAATTTTTTTTGATTTTCTTAAGATTTAGAGGGTATTTTTCCATTGTTTTGAAAGTTTAGCTACAATAACTGCACAAAAATCCTAAAAATTGACAGGATAGAATAGGACTAAATTTTTTTTTGAAAAATTGAAAAATGAAAATAAATTTTTTTATGAAGAAAGACGGAAAAAAGAGCGGATTGAGAATTTACAGGTCATAGATTCTATTTTTTTTTGAAATCGATTTCCCTTATTATTTCTGTTTTTTCTCACCTTGAATATGAAGTTCTCTGAGCTTGCTCAACTTGCCCAACTCCTTGGGCAAAGTCAGCAAGTCATTTTCTCTCAAAACCAGGATCTGGAGATTTTGAAGGTTCTCCACGTCCCCTGGCAACATCTCAAAGTCATTGTCACCAAGATACAAGGCTCGGAGAGTTTCTGAAAATTAAAAAAAAAAATTTTTTTTTGAAAAAAAATTTTCAACTTACGAATGAAGAAAAAATTTCCCGGCAGGGATCTCTCGCTCAAGTTATTATAAGTGAGATCTAGAATTTCTAGCTCTGGAAATGAGCCAAATCCACGTGGAAGAATCGATAATTTGTTCATTCCGACATTGAGAATTCGGAGTTTTGGAAGAGAGGAGATGGATGGGGGGAGTTCCTCGATTTGGTTGTTCCATAGGTTTAGGGACTGAAAATACGGGTTTTTGGGCTTTAGAAAAATCGAAAAACTTTAGAGAAAATCAAAAAAGCATTGAAAATTTAAAAAAAAATTTTTTTTGGAAAACCGGAAAATTTTTTTTAGCTGAACAAGGTGGTTTTTTCCTTATAACTTTGGAACGATAAAAGATTTCTTAAAAGTGTTAACTAATAAAATAATCAGCATAAAAAGAGCTACAATTCATCAGTTGACAACTTTTTGATACCCCTCTTAGTTCTTGAGTTATAAGCCAAAAACCCACTTTTCTATTTTTTGAAAAAAATTTTCCAGTTTCCCAAAAAATAAAAATAAAAATTGTCAATTGATGAAAGAATCTGCACAATATTTTCCATGGTTTTCTTCATTTTCAAAGCATATTTTTACTTCTAAACAAACCTGAAGGCTAACCAAATCCGCAATATTTGGTGGAACTGAAGTGAGTTTGTTGTGACTCAAAGTGAGACGGGTGATGATTTCGGCGTCGACTGGAAATTGGGAAATAGGAGATTTCAGATGATTCAACATGTTTTATTTTTTTATCAATGATTAGAAGCTTCAAATAATTTTTAGAAATTTTTTGAAACAGTGAAAAAAATTTTTTTTTTGAAAAATTGAAAAAATTTTTTCAATTTTTTTCACAAAAAAATTTGGTTTTTGTCTAGCATTTTTTGTAGTTTTTAAAGATGGTGATATACACAATTCAGTGTTCTGTGTTTAATTTTAAATTTAAAAAATGTACTTTGAAACCATTTTATTTTGAAATCCAAAAAAAAAATTTTGAATTTTTTTCAAAAATTTTAAAATTTTCCGATCCCTCAAATATTGATTTTCAATAATTCTCTAGTTTTCAAATCATCAAAGATGAATAGAAACAGCATTTCTGATCAGCTAGAGAGACACAGAAAGATGCTCTCCGATAGAACAGATGTTGCTTCGGAGCCGCAAGGCTCCGAACTTTAGTGTTTGACTATTGGATTCGATATTAAATTTTGATGGGGATTTGAATTTTTAATAGGTGTGTAGACTATTAACTGATTATTGAAATTAAATTTGAAAAATTAAAAAAAATTTGGAACTGCAAAAAAAATTTCCTGAATATTTTAACCACTTCCATCAAAAATTTTGAGTTTTTCAGAAAATTTTTGTGATTTTTTGAAACAGTTTTTTTCATTTTTTCCTGTTTTTTTTGTAACAATTTAGTCGTCTTCAGCACCCTAATAACCCTTGAAACTCACTCAAATGCGAAATCTGGGAGAAAGAAGAGATGTTCCGATCGACATGCTCCACATCTGTCACTTCTTCCTTTTTCTTGTCCTTTGGCATTTTTTTGAGAAGGGTTACCTGAAAAAGAGAAAACTTGATATAAAGGATCATACAAAGAAGAAATTGAAACAAAAATTGGAAGAAAAATCGAGAAAATTTAGTGAAACTGAAAAAAATGTTTTTTTTGAACTTTGAAATTTTGGAAATTTTTGGAAATTTTTAGGTTTCTAGAAAATTAGAAAAATCATGAAAAAAATTAATAACAATTGATATGCAGCTCGTTTTTTTAACAGACAATTTTTCAATATATCCTACAGTAATCCTAGAAAAAATCAAAAAACCCCTCAATTTGAGATCATTGGCTCTACAGAGTTTGGAAAACTGGCTATAACTCAAAAGTTATAAAAGATAGCAAAAAGTTGTTAACTAACAAAATATAGACCGTTTTAAGGGCTACATTTAATTAGTTGACACCTTTTTTCTATCTCTAACCGAAAATTGGAAAAAAAAGAAGTTTGAAGCAGGAGCACAAAAGAAACAACGGCGCGGCAGCGCCACGTTTCAGGAAAACGGCTATAACTCTAAAACCATGAAAGATATCAAAAAGATGTCAACTAACAAAAAATAGCCCTTAATCTGAGCTATATTTCATTAGTTGACAGTATTTCAATATCTCTGACAAGAACTCTAGAAAAATTGATAACAAGATTTTCTTATCATTAAAATCGACTTCATGATTTTCCTAGAATTTTATGTTTCAAAAATAATCGATCAAAGAGAACAACAATTTTTTACAGTCGGTAGGTCTTTTTACCCCTCATTATTTATTTGTCTTTCAAAAAATCGTCTCTATTTTTTTCTACTCAAAAAAGCCAGCAAGAATAAAATAAACTGAAACCTAGAGAGTACTACAAAAAGAGAGAGAGTGTTGGGAGGGTGTCGATGTATTTGTTAGTTGGAGGACAGGGACGGAATGGCTGCGAGTAGGCGGCCGAGGGGGCGATGCGATGTTTTGTGTAACGAGCAGAGAGTGTTACACTTGGGAGGAGACACAGAGAAAAAGACGGTTGGCGACGGGAAGGGGACTATGTTTCGCAGAGAACAGAGTAATTTTGGCGCATTGATTTTGTAATTTTTTTTGACTGCTAACTTTGGAGAATCAATGTTGAAATATTTTCTGATTTTTTTTGAATTTTTGAAGCGGTTTTCTAATTTTTTTCTCTGTCCCTCGAAGATTTTGTAGTAAAAATTGTTTTTCTTTGGTTAATACGAAAAAGAATATTCGCTCTGAACAATTTTCAAAAATTATAGAGACTCAACAGAATTTTTTAACAGAATTCTGGATTTTTTGAAAATTTTTCTCTGTTTGTTTTTAATTTTCATAGTGAACAGAGAAGAGTAATTTCGGCATATTCACTTTGTAATTATTGTTGACAGCAACTGTTGAAAGCTTAACATTAAAATTTATTATTCATTGTTCAATTAGATTTTTTGAAACAGTAACCAAAATTTTTTCAGAAAATTGTTTTTTTTTGAAAAATGTTTTCCCTGTTTCTCAAAGATTTTGTGGTAAACATTGTTATTTTTGTAGTAATATTGAGATCATTTGCTCTACACAATTTAAAAAAATAGAGACTGGACGGAATTTTTCAAACAGAAGTCTAGATTTTTTAAATTTTCCTCTGTTTTTTCTTCAAATTTTTGTGGTGAACAGAGAAGAGAAATTTTCACTTATTCATTTGCTAATTATTTTAACTGAATGTGTAATGAGTTCAACGTTAAAATTTATCATTGATTGTTCAACTAGAATTTTGAAACAGTGATTTAGATTTTTTTCAAAAAAGTTTTTTTTTCCTTTTTTTTCTCTGTTTCTCAAAAATTTTGTAGTGGAAATTGTTTTTCTTTGGGTAATTCGAACTTAAATTGGTTTACACAATTGTTAAAAATAATACGACTAGACGGAATTTTTCAAACAGAATTCTCGATTTTTAAAAATATTTTCTCTGTTTTTTGGTATTCTTATTGTGAACGCTAATTGACATAACATTAGTGTAATCTGGGAATCATTGCATTCGGAAAAATTTTGAAACAGTAATTCAATTCGTTTTCTATAATAATTTTCGCTCTGTTTCTTGATTTTTCAAATTGAAAAATTTGTAAATTGGAGCACTGATTGGATCTGATTATCTTTATGAAAAATTAAAAATTAGGAATCAAAAAACTGGTTTTCTGAATTTAAAAAAAGTTATGAGCAGTTCTAAAATCGAATTTGTTTTTTTTTTCTATATTTTTCATTCTTCTCCATATTTTTTTCGAAACACTTCAAAAACAGCAACATTTTTCAAAAAGTAGTTGAAAACGTTTAGAATTTTTGAAACAGCAATTTATTCGATTTTTTTTTAATTTTTCTCTGTTTTCTGGAATTTTCATAGTGAAAGCTTCTTGTTGTGATACTATTGGTGGAGCGATTCCTGTTTTTATGATAAAAATTGAAACAGGGTTCTTCTTGTTTTTTTTTCTGTTTCTCTAAATTTTCATATTGATGAATGGTTTATCAGAGCAATGGAATGAAGAATGAAAAAAATCTGAAAAAATAAAAAAAATTTCTAATCCTTCAGTTAATACCCAATTTCTCCTAAACCATGAGAGATATCAAAAAGTTGTCAACTAACAAAATAAACCTTTCAATTTGGGCTATAATTCATCAATTGACAACTTTTTGCTATCTCCAATAGTTTTTGAGTTACGATTCATTTTCTATTGTCTATTGTCTTTTTTTCTCTATTTGATGCCATCTGCCGATAAGAGCACCCAACCTTGAGGTGTCTCTTTACTCTTCAAATACTAAAGTAAATAGTTGAAACGTTTTTTTCTCTACGTTTTCTGTGTCTATAGGGTTTTAGAAAAGCAGTAAAAATCGTTTCAGTAGCAAAAAAGCTTCCAAATTTTTTATTAGAAAAATTTTGAATCAGTGAAAAAAAAATTTTTTTTCAAAATTTTTGAAAACTTTTTTTTGAGAAATCCGCGTTCATTATAGTTTTTTTTACCTCTACGTTCTCTGTGTTTATAAAATTTTATTAGAGGAATTGCTTGAGTCAGTAGCCAAAAATCTCGCAAAATTTTTTAGAAAAAAATTTGAAACAGTGAAAAAAAATTTCAAAATTGTTGAATTTTTTTAATATTTTTTTATAACGTTTTTATCGAAAAATACATATCAATTCTATTTTTCTCTACGTTTATATGTATTTGGAGTTGAACGCAGCTAGAAACATTATGATAATAGCCAAAAAAACTTCCGAATTTTTTAGAAACAATTTTTGAAACAGTGAAAAAAAATTTTTTTTCGAAATTTTTGAAAACTTTTTTTTCGAAAATCCTCTTTCATTCTAGTTTTTTTTTTTACGTTTTTGATATGTTTAGAAATTCGAAAAACTAAAAACACAATCATAATAGACAAAAATCTCCCGAAAAATTTTAAAAAACATTTTAAAACATACAAATTTTTTTTTTCGAAATTTTGAAATTTTTTTTTGAAAAATCCTCATCGATTCTAGTGTTTTTGAAATTTTTCCCTCTTTTTTACTCTCGTTCTGCCTATTTTTCCTGCCATTTTTATGTTTAAACAGAACATTTGGCCTGGCTTGCCAGGCCCAGATGTCTTTGTTAGTGGAGTGTGTTGCATCAGCCAACATTTTTTAAATTTTTAGTTTGAGAATTAGTTATTGATTTGTAAGATGAGCATTTGACCACAGTATTAACAATAGTGTCAGAAATTTATAAGAAATGAAAAACTGTAACAGAAAAAAAAAATTCCAAAATTTTTCGACAAAACAATTTTTTTCACAGTTTCTAGAATTCTTTGTTCTAAATTTGACTTTTACCTAACTGATTATCCGAATAGTCTTTCTTGATTCAATTTCTTTGATTTTCCATCCAAATAGAAAGCATTCTCTAACCCAAAAAGTGGTCTACATGTTTTCGAACCGGTTCTTCCTTCCTCCACCCACCAACCTCCAGTGGTCTTTTCATTCATTTATGGCCTTTAGAAGACTCGGGAATCATTGGATTATTGATTTTCTAAAAAATTCCTTCAAATCCAGGGGGAAATTGCCTAAAAATCAGCTAAATTCCTTGAAAATTAAAAAGTTACTGTTTGCTATGATTTACTGTTTCCCCTTTGAGTTATTATAGATTTTGCTTTATATAAATAATTAATGCATGTTCTAGCTATTATCTCTATCAAAAAATCTCTGAAATTACATCTCAAAACCGATGAAAACTTTTCTGAAACAGTGAGGATTACTGTATCGAGAAACGCGCCAGCAAACTTCACTGACGCATTCCCAGTGCTGGCGCATTTCTCGATTTCAGTCTGTAATTGGAATTTCAGTTTTTTCTTCATTTTTCTTCAAATTTTCTGGTTTCCGCTGTTTTTTTTGCGTTTTGGTGTAAAAAATCATGTTTCTCTGCACTTTTAACTCTAGAAATCATCGATTTTCAGTCAAAACCCCTCTGAAAACCAAAATTCCCAAAAAATTAGCCACCAAAGTATCAATTTCCCTCGTTTCCTTCCTGCTCTCCGCTCCCCTCACAGCTGTTTATTTCTTTTGTTTCTCTCTCTACTCTCCTTTTTCACAATATTTCTAAGGCGACGTTGCATTCTCTTTTTTTGACGGGTTTCCCCTCGTTTTATTTCCCCTCATTTTTCATTTTTGCGCTCGAACTGAACGAATATTCCGTTTGTTTGTGCGTTCAATCGATAATGAAGATCATTTTCAGGCAGGAAAACGAGGAAAAAACGGGAAGATGAGTGATCCGTGCGAGTGCTTCTTTGATCATGAGTCCGCCATGCAGCGTCTTCTGGCCATGGTTAGTGAAATTTTTATTTTTTTTTTGAAAATTGATAATCTGTTAATGAATGAGTAGTTTGTAGACAGAATGTCTGAAAAAGTTTAGTTGAAAATTTAAAAAAAATTAAAATAGTAATTTTTTTCGAAAATTTTTTTTGAAAACTGGAAATTTTCACTGTTTCAAAATTTTTTTTAAATTACAAATTGCTATTCTTTTAGCAGTTTTTCACTGTGTCGTTCATCGAATTAACAAAAACCTATTAAAAATAAAAAAAGAGCCTGAATTTTCGTTGCGAATTTCAGAAATTTATAGATTTTCAAAAAAAAATTTAGTCTCGCCACGAAATTTTGAAAAATTGGAATATATCAACTCACCGATTAAAAAATACAAAACACCAAACTAATATTCATAAATTTGAAACTGAAAAAAAATTTCTGTTTCAAATTTTTCGGTATAGCAAACAGTTTGCAAATTTAGCAATAAATATCAAATTTATATATATCGTAACGAATTTTTCAAAATTAGACCGCTAAGACCGACTGAGTTATCAAGAAATACAGAAAAACTCATCCAAAAATCATAATTTTGAAACTGAAATTTTTCTAATTTTTTTTTGCAAAAAAGTGACTGTTTCAAAGTCCCTCTGATAATAAATAGATCGAAATGTTAGCATTAATTTTCATTTCAAAAAAACTATTACAATTCCTACAATCTAACGAGCAAACTATCAAAAAACACAAAACTCTCGGCTAAAAATTATAAACTTTGAAACTGGAATTTTTTAAATTTTTTAAAGTCCAATTTATTCGTATACATTTGATACGTCATCAGTACTCGAAAGTCAGAAATCTATTAGACTAGTATGAAAATCCATTTAAAAAAATCCCTGTTTCAAAAAATAAATAATTTTGGAAATTTTTTGAAAATTTCAATCAGACCAGTAACAAAAAACACAAAAATTTACTATCAAGCCTCTATTCCGGATGGTGAGGACACAAGAAAAAATGTAATTTTTCCAAATTTTTTAGTAGAGTTGCAAAATTCATAATCTGCAATAATCTGGTGTCCTTTCCATTCTAAAAATCAAAACAGCCTCATTTCAATAATTTGCAGCTGCGAAACTCGCAAGCGGACTGCACGGACACAAACTGCGACAACGACGGACTGTCGCGTGAAGGCGGCAACCCGATGTTCATGTGGACCCTCCTGTGGACTTTCATGGCCATGGCACTCTACGTGATGCGTCCCAATTCGATGAGATCCGACCGCAGAAACCCGGATGCCGCTATTGAGAAGCCGTCGCCGGCTGGAGGAAGTGATGTGGGTTTTTGATGGAGAATTTTAAAAAATTGGGGGAGAAAATGCAAAAAATAATGCTGTTTCAAAAATTTAAATTTTTCTTGGAAAAAATATGAAAATTTACTGCGATTTGGGCATCTAGACGTGTAAAATTGCATTGTTTTTGTTGTAAATTCCATTAAAAAATTTATTTCTGTCTCAAAAAACCCTTAAAAATTTGAAAAAAAATTTTAGCGCTAGAGCTAGAAAAATAAACCTAGAAAAAAATTCAAAAATCCTACCATTTTTCTATTTAAAAAATTGTATTTATTTTCGACAAAACAAATTTGAAAATTTGAGAATAGTACTGTTTTTCATAGAGAGACCCATCAAAAATTTTTGTTTCTGTTTCAAAAAATTTTTAAAAAATTGAAGGAAAAATTTATAGCGCTAACCAAGAAATGTTTGGCTCAAAAATTGAATGAATCCAAAAATCTTATCATTTTTCTGTTTCAAAAATTTCGAATTATGTCTGAAAAAATGACTGAATTTATTATTGCCAGTGAATCTGATCCATTCATTTCAAAACCGGACAATGATACTGTTTTTCGGAGCGAAATCTATCAAAAACATTTTGTTTCTGTTTCAAAAAATCCCAAAATTTAAAAAGATAATTTTTTAAAAGTTCCAAAGACTTTTTCGAACTGAAAATTGTAAAAATTCTACGTTTTTTTCTGTTCTTGCAGCAAGATCAAATTGAAAAATAGAAAATCTAGTCAAAATTATGAATCACCATCTCTAATTTTTCCTGATTTTCACCATTTCCACCCCTCTTTTCCATAGTCTGACCGGTCGATTCTTATCAGTAAAAAAATTCGGAAAAGTCACCAAAACTCATTCGAGTGTATGTAATCATACTTTGAACGAGTTATAAAATTCCTGAAACCCATGAAAAAAAACGAAGCGGAAATTGAAATTGTGATTTGTGTGATGATTGGTGCTGGTTTTTGGTTATTGGGGACTGGAAATGGACTAATTTTGAATTACGGTATTTTTCTGGAAGAAAAAATCGGATCAATGGAAAAATGTGTTCTCCCAACTTTTTATGTGAAATTTTGAAACAGTAAAGTTTTTTTCGGTAGCCTCAGGAACTTCTGGAATTGGAAAAGAAAGGGTTACTGTACCTACAGTATGCTCTATTTCTGTTCCAAAAATTACAAAATTTAAAAATTGGTATCACTTGATTGATCATAGAGTTGTTCGAGTAAACTTTTCGTATCAAAATTTAGTCTTGAATTTTGAAAAAAACAGTATATTTTGTCACGTACGTATTAGTCCAAAACTATCTATGAAAACCTAATCGAAAAATATTGAAACTGAAAATTTTTAAAGTATCGAAAAAATTTTCATAGCAGTTTCACAGAAAAACGGAATAAGAAGAAGTGAGAACTACAATAGTCACATGTTGTACGAATTTTGAAATTGGAATTGTACCTACAGGCTCTATTCCTTTTCCAAAAATTGCAAAGGGGTTTTTAAATCAAATTTCCTCATTTTGTAACCAAAAATAGCAAAAAATCAACAATGTTCCAAAAGCGCTTCATAAATTTTTCTAGCGAGGTTTAGTTTTTGATTTTGAATAAAAAAAGTATATTTCCTCTCATACGTATTAGTTCAAAATATCAACCAAAAACTGATCGGCAAAAATTGAAACTGGAAATTTTTAAAATATTTAAAAAAAAATTTCATCGCAGTTTCAAAAAAAGCCGATGTCTATTAGAAGTGAGAACTACAATAGTCAAAGGTTGTAGTTATTCTCAAATTGAAATTCCCTGGATCAACGAACAATTAGTATAAAACAATCAAAAAAATCAAAAAAAAATCTTTGAGAAACCGGAATTTTTTAAATTTTAATTTTAAAAAATTTCCCGTTTCACGAAAATCTTTTAAACAAAATATTACGGAAACAATCAATTCTTTCTTGTTTCTTCTTTCCAAAAATTCCCAACCCTTCCATTTTCCAGAACGACAACTCTCCGCCTCCACCACCACCATCGGCAATGTGAGCATCATCGAATCCATTCGTCCTCTTCTTCTCTGTGAACCCGCCCGATCCATTCCAAGGACATGTATAAAATACACGCATTTTTCTGTAAAATTCTTCCTGGTTATCGATTGATTTTTTGAATTTTAGTGTAAATTTGGGGTTTTTCGATTTTTTTTCAAAATTTTAAATTTTTTTCTCTAAAAATCAATCGATAACCAGCCGTCACCGCTTTTTCTGGGTATTTCTCTATGTTTTTTCCTTTTCTAACTGTACATTTGTCCTCTCTGGGAGTTTAGAGAAATTTCTCTAAATAAATCAATCGATTCGAAAAAAACTCCAAATTTTTTGAGAATTTTTAGAAAAAATTCAAATCAAATAACCGAGGGAGGAAAAGTGGGTAGGGAAATCAAGTGAAAACGCGTTATTTCAAGTGGAGATGGTCGGGGGAAAATAGAATAGGATAATACATGAGAAGAAATTCAGGGAAAATTGATAATTTAATTATCAATTTTCTAAATAGGTCCATATAGATGGGAAGAAGAGAAAAAAACATGAAGGTATTATGTTTAGAGACATGGAGAAAAATTTAAAAGGTTCCTGGAGCCTTTTTAGAGGAAATATGGAGCCACAACTCTCTCTGGCTTTTCACGACTGCCATCTGGAACTGCGTTGAAGTACTTGGTCTGATGGGTGGAACCGTCAATCTCGAACACTGCGGCGGCGTTTCCGCAACGGTAGCAGTAGTTGGGGGCTGCAAAATTAATTGGTTGCTTAGGAGACTCTACTATTGCAGTATTTGATGGATGTATAATTTGTTTTTAGAAATTTTTGAAACTGGAATTTTTGTTTTTTGTATACTTTTTCATCATTTGGGACTGGAAAATTGAGGATTTTCATAAGAAATTGAAGAAAAAAATTCTCAGTCAGCATATTGAAAATGAAAATGTTTTTTTCAGAAAATTTTGAAACTGGAATTGTTATTCTTCGTGCACGACTGCTTTATTTTTTGTTATTGGATATTGAGAAAACTTGGGGATTTTGATAGGAAAATGTAAAAATAAAAATCAATAAGCGAATTTGCCTGATCACCATTAGTTTCAGAAAATTTTGGAACCGAAATTTAAATTTTCAAAAAACAAAACAGGTAAATTCAGTCACATTGATTTTGGAACGAGTGGAAGGAAGACTGACTGATCGAGTTTGAATTCTTATTAGCAATTTTTTGAATCAGAAATACATATTTTTGTTTGAAAGACACAAAAGACTCACTCAGATTGATTTCTATAATTTTCCAAAAAGTTTATAAATTTTCTGTGAAACCGTAAAATTTTCTATTTGGGGCTGGAAAATGAATTGATTTGATCGAGGGGTTTAGGATTTCCAGGGAACTTCGGTGAAATTTTGTGCATTCGGAATATTTAATTTAGAATCTGTTTCAGAAAATTTTGAATCTGGAATTTTTATTTTTTGTGCACTACTGCTTCACATTTTGTTATTGGATATTGAAAAATTGGCGATTTTTATTAGAAAATTTAGTTCAAAAAGCACATTGAGAACATCCATATTTGTTTCAGAGAATTTCGAAACAGAAACTATTTACGATTTTTGTTCACCAGTTAACCAAAGTTCAGTTCTTTTTGAGTAAGATAAACCTAGCATTGAAACAGAATTTCTACATACGGGAAAAAAAAATTGGTTTAGAGATTTTCAGAGAATTTTGGTGAGATACAGACACAATTCGCTTTGAAGCATTGAAGAATGGAATTTCGAATCTGTTTCAGATACTTTTGAAACCGAATTAGATATTTTTTGGTATAATGATGCTATAACATCAAGATGTATATGAAAATACCCTAAAGAACGTTTCTGGGGTTTAAGAGGATCTTTTGAAATCAAAACTATTCACTTTTTACTGAACAGTTCTTATTTGAAAATTTGAAACAAAATTCTAAAACTTTTCTGTTTCAGCGAGTTACCAAATCTATTCTAGTAATTTCTCTACAATGCGGTTCTCGGAATATTGAAAAAAAATCAATCAACTAACCAGACCAAACAGTGGCGAGTTGCTCGTTGAACATGTACTTGAATCCCTCGTCGACGAGTTGATGCGATCGGCACAGAAGCGAGAGGTTGTTGTTGAACAGGAACTCCTCCGTGACTCGCGCGCCGAATACCTGCAAAATACGGATGTTTTTCAGCGAAAATTCTAGATTAAATCTGATTTTTTTTGGCTAATTTTTAGGAAACTTTGTATAGATAAAAAACCACGATCAGCGTTCGATTAATCTTGGTTCTAATTACTCAATTTGCCAATAAGTTGAAACCGGAGACTTCAAACAAACTTCGAATTCAATAACAAAAAATGCAAAAAACACTTTTGAAACATAATTTTTTCATTTTTTTTTAGAAATTCTAAGCCTAACTAAAAATGTGGATTTTTCGAAACAAAAAATTCTGGTTTTGATTATCTTCCAATCAGATTAACGAAAGTCGTGTCTAGTGCCAGTGAATGTTTTCAGTAACACTCCGACAATTTTTGAAACAGAAAACCAATTGTAATTTTTTAAAATGTATGAAATTTCGAAGCAAAATTGACGGCCACAGTAACAATTTAGAATGTTGATTAAAATTTTTGATATTTTTTGAAACAGCAAAAATCAATTTTTTTAAATAAAACAACTCACAAATCCAGCTCCACGCTGACTGATGACCCAATCCTCAACTTCATCATCCGGATCAGACCACATGATATCGCAAAGGGGACCCTTATTGGGAACCTCCTGAGCTCTGTCGAGGAGCATGAGACTGTCGATGGTGCGAATGTCGGGGGAGAGTCCTCCATGGACACAGAGAGTCGAGTCGTCGATCAGGGCGCCGATCGGGAGCACGTCGAACACCTGAAATCATTGTTTTGTAAATTTTAGACGGTATTCTCTATGACATAATCATGTTTTGGGTAATGCAAGCCTTTTTCAGTTTTTTTCAGATTTTTTTTATGTGTCGGCAAAGCTGCACTAATTGAGATTCATGGAATTTTTTAAAATTTAGGAATCTTCTAAAACAGAAATTTTTTTTGAGAAGCCACTGTTTTTTTTTTGAATTTTCGGATCATTTTTTCTACATATCGAAGTTCGTGAGATTATTGAAATTTTAGAAAATTTCAAAAACAGAAAAAAAGAGAGCCTAATCTACTTTAAAAAAATTTTTTTACTCTAATTTTCAAAACCACAATGGTTGCATCTAATTTTTAAAAAATTCTTACTTCTTTGAAACTGTGAAAATTTCAGAAATTGTTGCATTTTGATCGAGGAATTTTTGGAAAGATGCAGAAATATAATGAAGGAAATTTTTGGATTTTTTTTCATTAATTAGAGTGTTTTTTTTTTCAAATTTCAGGGTATAGAAAAAAAATTTTTATGGTGAAATTGGGCGAACTGGAATTTTTTGAATTTTAAAAAAAATTCAGGGATCTTCAGAAACAGAAAAAAATATAAAAAAACAATGCATTTTTTAGAATTTTAGGCTCATTTTTCACCGTAATCGCTCACCAATCAAAGTTCGTGAGATTTTTGAAAATTTAGGAAATTTCAAAAACAGAGAAAGAAAAACATTTTTTGAGTACCTTTGTCCATTTCAATAATTTTTAGCTAATTTTTAAAATTTATTTATTTTTTTTTTGAAACTGTGAAAATTTCAGAAATTATTGAATTTTGGTCGAGGAATTTTGAATTTTTTTTGAATAATTAGATCCCTTTTTCACTTTTTAGAGTCTGGAAGGGGAGAATTGCGTAAATAGAGATTTAGAGAATTTCTAAAAATTCAGGAATTTTCAAAAACAGAAAAAATTATGAGAAACCAATTTTTTTTTTAGAATTTTTGGTTCATTCTTTCCACAGACCAAAGTTCGTGAGATTATTGAAATTTTCGGCAATTTTGAAGAGCAGAGGAAGACAACTATGGGCTTGTTCACAATGCTAGTAGCTAATTTTCATAAAATTCTAACCTTTTTGAAACTGTGAAAATTTCAGTAATTATCGCATTTTGATCGAGGGATTCTTGGAGCGATACAGAAATATAATTAGGGAAATTTTTGAATTTTTGAAAAAAATTGAAACAGAAAAAAATGCATTGCAATTACAGCATTTTGTTAAAATATTTTTTTTTTCAAATTTTAGAGTCTAGAAAAATGTTTCAAAAAGGAAAGTCACGTATATTGAGATTCTGAGAATTTCTAAAAATTCAGGAATCTTCAGAAACAGAAAAAACTATTCTTTAACTTTTGCTGTTCCACCCAACACCTAAAATCATTTCCTAGCAATTTCTCCACTTCAATAATCATATTTTTCAACAAAAATCAAATCCTCACCCTACAAAACCACTTGTGCACATTTCCGTGTCCATACTTGTTCTGACACTCGTCGTAGAATCCGTAGACACTCGAGATGCGTCGAGATTCGTGATTTCCGCGGAGAAGAGTGATGTGGTTTGGGTATTTGAGCAGGAGGCAGAAGAGGAGAGTGACAGTCTCGAGACTGTAGTGTCCACGGTCGACGTAGTCTCCCATGAACACGTACTTGGTGTTTGGCACTGTTCCGCCTGAAAAATGGATTTTCTATCGTTGGCTTATTGGCAAATACTGAATTGAAGTGCAGAGTTTCAAGATTTAAAAAATTTGGAACAGAGATATAAAAAAAATTTTTAAAAAATTGTTTCAATATTCATCGCAAATTCCGGTAAATCGTTCGGTCCGTTCCAAAAATTGATTTACTTTTAGGCACATGCGTTTTTTTTCAATTGTTATCTATTGCTCAATCAAATTGATAAATTGAACTTTTATTCAAAAGTAAAAATCGTTTGAAGCAGGAGGTATCATTTTTTAACCGTTTTTCAGAATTGATTTTCAGTTGTTTTGAGCGGTTTTGAACTTTTTTTCCGACTTTTTTTGATAGAGGAAAACGAAGAAAAATTTCGTAAACTGTTTTCCATAATTTTTCAGAAAGTTTTCAATTATCCGTGAAACCGTTAAATTTTCTAAATTTTCATGCGAAAATTCTGTTTTTTTTTTTTTGAAAATTGGCTTCAAGTTGAAGAATTGTTATTGTTGCCGACAACCGATTGTCAATTTCTATTTCTATTCAAAATTCAAAATCGCTTGAAACAGTAAATATAATTTTTTATAATAAATTTTTGACGCTTTTTAACGAAAAATTCGAAGAAAAAAGTTCCAGCAATTTTGGAAAATTAGCCAAATTACTTTGAAAAATTTAGAACCAAATTCCTACAAATCGAAAAATCAAGTTCAAATTCTATTTTAGAAATTTTCGAAACAGGAATTCAACTGTTTTGTATTCAATAAATTACTACATTTTTTGATCAATTTGAAAAATCTTGAAATTTTGAAACAGAATTCGAGAAATTCTTCGTTTTTTTTTATTTCTCTATCTTTAGATTTCAATTTTTAGTTATTTTCAAAAAAAACAAAAACCAACCAGTTTTGAACAACTCCAACAAGTCGTAGAACTGTCCGTGGATGTCTCCGCAGATTGTGACCGGCGACGAGACTGGCACCACGTTCCCTTCCAGTGAGAGACGGTCGATCAGGCTGAAAAATATGAAAATTTAGAGGAAAATTTTTGAAAAATTAGATAAAAAAGACTCACGCAGCACAAAGAGCCACTGCATCTGTCTCTGGAAGGTACTTGCACTCGCTGGCCCATGTGATCCACTGCTCCGGGTCGATTTTGCGGGTTCTGGAAAATGGGGAATTGATTTTGTTTGAAAAAATTGCAACTTGTTTCAAAAATTTCAGAAAAATCTGATGGTTATTAGGAAAATCGTTTGTCTTTTCTTTTCAATTTCAAAAAATCCAAATCTTACGCAAAAATTTGATGTTTTTTTTTTCAAATAAGGGCTCTTTTTTAAATTCCTGTTTCAAAAAATTCAGAAAAATTCAACAGCTTTTTTGGGGTAATCTTCCTCCTTTTCTCCCTATTGCGTAAAAAATTAAATTAAAAATTAGAGTTCGGCATTCGAAAATTTTAAACGAGATTTTGTGGCGAGACACATTTGCAGTTTCAAAAATTTTCAAATAATTGATTTGAACAGTGAATTTCAATTTTCTGGCCATCTTTAGGAAAACTGTTATGTAGTTGAAAACACAGTTTCAAAATTTCAAGGAAAATCTGTTGATTATCTAAAAAATGATTTCATAACGGAAAAGAGAAAAAAGACTTTCGTGGTTACTAGAGAATGCCTTTTTATTTATCAAATCAAAAATTGAAGAGAAATATAGATTTTCTGAGAAAAACGGGCATAACTGTGCTCGTGGGATGTCTGAGGGTCCTCTACTTAACCAAATATAGATTTTCTAATAAAAAAAGACCAAACTATGCTCGTAGGATATCTAGGGGTAATTTCTTGATCAGATATAGATTTTCTAATTGGATGGTCAATTTTGCGGGTTCTGGAAATTGGAAAATTCATTTTGTTTGAAAAAAAATCGGAATCTGTTTCAAAAATTTGAAAAAAATCTGTCGGCTATTAGGGAAATGATGGAACCATGGTTCTCATTATCTTTCACTTCAAATAACTTATAAATCTCATTGAATACGCTAGAATTGAATAATTTTCCATGTTTCAAAAAATCGAAAAAAAATTATGCGGCTTTTTGAGGTTATTTTTCGGTCTTCTTGCTCTCAAAAATCTCGCTTTTTTGAAGGGTCTTACTTTTAAACATTAGCTTTTATAAAATTGATATAAACAATTTTCCTGTTTCAAAATTTTTCAAATAATTGATTTGAACAGTGGATTACAATCCTCGCATCACATCAAGAATTCAAATATTTTCATCACTTGGTGATCTTTCGTACTATTTTCAAAAATACTGTTTCAAAACTTGAAAAAAATTTGCAGACTTCCAGAAAAATAATTCCGCTTCTAATCGAATTGAAAAAATCCGTTTGTTTTTGTTAAATTCAACTAAAAAATTTATAAATGAGGCTTTTTTCGGGCAAGACCTAATAAAAAATCAATTTTTGACGGATTTCTGTTTCAAAAAATCAGAAATTTCCCAATTGATTCAATTTTTCAATGGTCTTCTTTTGCGATGTTTACATTTGAAAAAAAACACTCACCCCATAAAATGAGCCGTGCTTTTCTCCAATTCTCCATCATCACAAACTGACACTCGGAGGAGGTCGTCGGACGCTTTGTCGATCATTCTGGAGCTGGAAAACAGTGAAAATCAGATTAGAAATGAAGAGAAATTGAGATAAAAAGAGTAAAAATTGATAGAAAAAATAGACTTAAATCATGGAAAAAAACCATTAAAAAACAACAGCAAAAAGGAATCGATAAAATCCAATCATTTTTGATCATAAAACCACAATGAAACAGGGAAAAATAAAGATCCTAGAAAAAGAAAACAAAAAAGTGAAAATTCACTGAAAACAGGAATAATTGGGGGATTGTCTACTACTAAAACAGGTGGGTCTAGACCGGAAAATTGAGCGATTTTCAATGAGAAAAATCTGGAAAAATTATTGGGAGACAACTCCGACTTGAGCAGGTCTGATGGGACGTTCCTTGAGACTGTAGCCGATTTTCGTGCACACTTCAATGTTGCCGACGGGTTGTTTGGCCTGCAAAAATTTGTTACGGTTTCTAAAAAAGAGGAAGAAACATTTGAGTGCTAGTTCGGGAATGGGAATGAAGTTTGACGCCCTTTTTGAAAATTTTCTCATCAAATCAATATTTTATAAAGCTGTTTTCAAATGATTTTACATTTTTTTCATACATGATTGACTGATTTTTGTGAAAAATCAAATACAAGAATTTTTTAAAAATTCTGGAAGCAAAAAAAGTACAATATCATATTTGGGAACCGGAAAAAACGAACCAATTGTCAGTTCCGTATCTGAATTAAAAAATTTCCCTACGAAGTTTGGAAAAACTGCTGCTCTTTTTTTAGGAGCTTGGTATTTTTTTTTTCTTTTGTTTCAATTTTTGATTACAAAAATTAAAAATTCTACAGTTGACAGCCTTATTCCATTTTATCATTTGCACGGAGAAAAATTCCGAATCTTGACTGAATTTGAATTTTTAAAAAAACTTCTGTTCCGAAATTTTTAGAAAATTATTGAAAATTTTCTTAGCGACAATGTGAGGTTGGTTCGAGCTGTTTCCAATTTTCTAACAATTGCAAAATTAGCGTTTACTTCAATTTTAAAAAGATATGAACTTTTTCCAATTTTTAGAGCTTGAGCTAAAAATAAAAATTTTACAATTTCAAAAAATCCTGGTATTTTCAAGAAACTTTAGGAGATCTAATGGCAAAACACTTCTTTTGGAAATTGCTGGATTAAACTTTTAGATTTCTGAAGAAAACAAGCTTTCAATTTCAAAGAACCCTGACAAAATTTAAAAAAAATTCAGTTTTTTTAAAATGTTTTTTTTTTTTTTTAAATTTTTAAAATGGAAGAGATTTTGATGCTGATTATTCAACACGCCAATAGCGGTCGCCCAAAGTTTCAACTGCAACTATTTAGAAAAAAAAAACTCACAGCAGCAGAAGGAATCTGGAACACAGCTTCATGCTGATTCGGGTCGAATTTCTCTCCAGTCGGATCAACAGAAACGAGTCCATGCTTCGAGAACGTCTTCGCCAGCACTGTCCGGGTCATCGAGACTCCCTCGAACAGATCTTTCAGAGCTTTCGGTCCAGATTCCAGTTCCTCCGGCTTCACAGATTTGATGGCAATGTCGAGGATATCGGAGACCTCGAGAAGATCCTTGCAGAACGACTGAATCGCGAAAACCTTGGCATCATCGGTCTGTTTGACACCTCGACGACGCACGTTTTCCGTCTCGGCGAGCGATCGTTGGTATTTGTCCTGAAAATTCAAATATTGAGTGAAAAAATGAAAAAAAAATTTTTGATCAGAAATTACCTTGAAATCCGCACTTTCCGTCTGCAACTCGTCATACTCCTTCAAAAGAACATCAAACGCCGATTTAGGGATTTGAGATTTGTCCTCGCCGGAAATGGAGGATACGACGAGCTCTTCGTATTCGGATCCTGAAAAATAATTAAAAATTAATTTTTAAAATTTCAAAAATTAATTTTTCAGGCTAAAAATTTACCCTTTATCCGTTTTCCGGCCTTCTTGATCTCGTAGTTGATCTCTTCGGAAGATTGCGACGCTGTCGCACTGAACGCCTGCTGACGGATGTAGTTTTGGGCTTTCCTGAAATTAAAAAATTGCGAAAATTGATAAAAATTTGAAAATCGCCAACTTTCTAATGAAATTCCAATTTTGTTGTTGTTTCTTTGCTGTCCCTTGAACTCCTTTTCTACTACATTTATTACAACCTTGGATCTATGAAAATTTAAATTTAAAACTCACAAAGTCTGCTGGACGGTTTGTCCGACGAGAGCAGCTCCTCTTCTCAGCATTTTCTGGAAGGTGAGTAATTTTAGAATGAAAAATAATGTTCGACGCAGAAAAATAAGAAGAAAAAAGGCGAATGAGTCATAATCTAGACTGAGAAAAGCGGGAAATTTAGAAATTTAAATTTTCCCGGGAAATTTTTTGATCTTCACTTTGATTTTTGAAGAATTATATGGAAATGATGGCAATTTCCTGACACATAGCTAATCTAGACTCTAGAAATTCAAAATTCAGCTTCAAAACTCCAAAATTTTCCTCAGAATCTTTGTTTTCGAGCACTTTTTCCTAACTCTATTTTCCATGGGCTCAAAATCTTCGAAAATTACACGAGGAACAGGGAATTGAACAGAAAACGCTTATAAACAGCTAAGAAATTGATTTTCAACATAGAAACGCAAAAATTTCCGGTAAAAAAACTGGAAAAATGATGAAAAATGAAAGGAAAAATTTTCAAAATTGAGAAAATTTCATCATGAGAAAAATCGCGCCAAGGCGCACGCGATATGCGTCAGCAATGACTCTTGGCGCCAAACTCGATACTTTTTTGAAATTGGAACCACTAACAGAAAAAGAGTCATAAAAAAGAAAATACAGGATTGAAAATTCTAGAAAAATTTTTATAGATAGCAAGAAAAACTAGAAACAAAACTGAATTAACCACGTCGTGTAGAATAATTTCTTGGATTTTTAAAAAATTTCCAAACAAAACTTGAATTTTCACGTGAATTTCTGATTTCCTTGAACTTCTACGTGTTTCATGCCAACTTGACAATGAACAAAAACACAGAAAAAAAGGATTTCTCACAATTTCAATGCCGGCTCCACCGTCGGCGGCGACAACCCCGGTAGTCACCCCGAACGTGCCAACTCCCAAGGAACCCACTGAAGCGGAGAAGAAAACAGCCCGTTTTGATCATGGGTTCGTGATTTTTTAGCTGGAAATAAGGGAAATTGATGTTACAGACAGCTAAAAGCGCTCAAAAAATACATTGAATCTTTCAAACCGATTGAAGGAGAGGAAAAGGGACAGGGGTTTGAGGGGCATTCCGAGTGGAGGGATAATGATGAAATGGTGGGTTTTTGAGTGTTAGAATGTTGAAAAAGATTCAGAAAATTATTTTGAATAGCCTAGAGTTAAAAGAAATTTTCTAAAAAATAAACGAAATTTTGAAAAAAATTTCAAAAAAAATTTTTTTTTTTCAAAAATTCCAAAATTTTTTTTTCAATTTTTCAGAATTTTTAAAAGATCCCAAGCTCAAAATCCTTTACCTTACATTTCAGATAAGTGCCGCACAAGCCCTATTCTTCCATTCCGTCAAAAAACGAATGCCCGAGGAGGTGAAGTCCTGGTTGGACATTCTGGTTCCTTATGGTTTTGACGAGCATAAAATTGTTGCTTTACAACAATTATTGACCAATTGCTCTTCGGAAGAGGCGTTGAAGGTTGGTTTTAAAGAAAATTACATACCAAAGTTTCTGGAATTTTTTGAAAATTTTTAAAAAATTTTGAAAAAAAAGTTCAAAAAAATTTTTTTTTTAATTTTTTTTGATTTTTCCGGATCAAAATTTTTTTTTCAATTTTCATGACAATTATAATTTTATTCAGCATAATTTAAAAAATTTTCCAGGCCGTTCAAAATTTTCTAGACCCTTTTCTGTTTTTTTAGAATTTTCAAAAAAAAAGTTTGAAAAAAAAATTTTTTCAAAATTTTTTATTTCAAATTTCTGAATTTCAAAATTTTTAAGAAAATCTTAAAATTATCAGAATTTTTTTTAAAGCTTTCTAAAAAAATTTCCAGATTGTTCAAAATTTTTTAGATTCATTTCCTGATTTTTTAGAATTGTTTTCAATTTTTTTCAATTTTCCAGGAAGCCCTCCTGGTATCAATTTCAACTGGAAGTCGTCCTCTCGTCGAGTTTGTCCTGTGTCTTTTTGTTCAATGTCCCTATTTGGAGAGAAGTGGTTAGTTTTTAAGCCCCACCAACCCTCATTTTCATCGAAAAAATCATTTTCCCAATTTTAAATTTTTTCTTTCAAATTTAAAAAAAATTTGCAGGATGTGCCAACTCTGACCGTTTCGCTCCACACATCACCCCACTGATGTTGGCGTGTATTCTCAATAATTTTGCCATTGTTCAGTGTCTTTTGAGAAGAGGACATTCTATTCAGACACCTCATTTCTCGGGATGTAAGTTTTTTTGAATTTTGAAAAAATTCCAAAAAAGTAGGGATTTTTGAAATTGGTTCTAATTTTTTTGACTTGGAGATCGCTAATTCTTTATTTATTTTTTAATCACAAAATAAAAAAAACCAATAGAAAAAAATTCAAGATACTACTGCATTCAAAATTGCTCAAAAAATTATAAATTTTGAACCTGAAATGTTTTGTTTTTTTTTGCAATATTTGATTTTTTTTAAATTAGGATTGTTATGGTTTTACTATAAAATTTCCAGATTACAGTAGTTCCTAATTTTATTTTATTTTTTTCACAAAAATTTCTAATTTTTTGCTTTGGAAAAAACTATTGCACTAATTCATTGACTTTCTAATAATATTTTGAATTTTTTTAGAAACAGATATTTTCAAAAAAAACTTTGAAGTTTTTTTTGATGATTTTCATGCGCTAGCAATACTGAAAAAATTCAAAACTGAAAAATTGAAAAATTTTTGAAACGGAAGTTTTCAAAAATGTGATATTTTTCAAAAATTGGTTTTTTTTCGAGATTACTGTAGTTTCAAAAAAAATTTTAATAGGTGAATAAAAAACTGAAAGTCTCTATTTTGTAAAAATGTATCCATCCACGTATAATCGATCTACTAAAAAAAATTTAAAATTTGTAATTTTTTGAAGCGGGAATTTTTTGAAAATTTTTCAAAAAATTTTCGATATTCAATGTCAACTTTTTTTTAAACAAAATTAGGAGCATTCTAGATTACCAAAATATTTCAAAATCACTAGTTAAAAAACTAGAGGAATTAATGGATCACTGATGTAGATGTTCAAAATAAAAAAACAATTTAATTGCAACAGGAAAAATTCAAAAAATACCTATTCAAATATTGCATTTTTCCAGGCGACTGTCCCACGTGTCGAATGGAAACCACATCCACCCACTGGGACATTCGTCTCGTCGACGTGATGCGTGCCATCTCCTCGGAAGCCTACATGTGGTTGGCCACTGACGATGTGTTCGTGATGTGTTGCCGGGTTTCCGATGATTTGGAGTCTCTGCTAGGCGATAGAACTTCGTACAACACGAAAATCTTCGAACAATTGTCTCTGAATGTGAAGAAGTTCATGGCGAGGCTCAGTGATCAGACGTGGAGGGCTAACGAGTTTGAAAAGTTGACTGGTCATGTACGTTTTTTATTCATTTATTTTTCAATTTTGGGGTTTGAAATTTGAAAAAGGTTTTGGAGCAAGCTAGAATTGCATGTAGAATCCAAAAAACTTCTAAAAATTTATTTTAAAACCGAAAAAAAAATTTTTTTTAATTTTTTTTTTCTTTTCTAGAGAGGGCTACAGTAATCTACAGTAGATATTTGTAAAAAAATACGGTAATTAAAAAGCAGAGAAAAATGTAATTATTCGTTTGCGAAAGAAATCCAGAACTGTATCTGGAATCCAAAAAATTTTGAAAATTTTTTTTTGAAACTGGGAATTTTTTCAAAAAAAATGTGCACTTCTGGATTTTTTATAGAGGGTTACAGTAATTTACAGTATCTACAGTAACCGTAACCATTTTAATTTTTGAAAAAAAAACAATTTTTAAATTTTTTTTGGAAGGATTACTGTAGTGGAAAAATTTCAATTTGTATTGAATTTCTTTGTTTATTTTTGTTCTAGAAATTCGCGATTTATTACAGTAATTTTCAGTTGAAGAAATACAGTGATCTATACAGAAGAAAGCTAGAATTGGATCTGGAATCCAAAAAAAATTTTAAAATTTTATTTTGAAACCGAGAATTTTTTTCATTTTTTTTTTCAAAAAATAGGTGAATTTTTGGATTTTCTATAGAGACTACAAAAACCTGAATCTACAGTAATCCTTTCACTTCAAAAAGTAAGGCAATTTTTAGAAATTTTAAACGAAACTTTAGTTTCAAAATTTTTCTATGAATTTTTTGATTTTTTTCAAGTTAGTGATATCTCATTTTTAGGACCATCTACAGTAATTTTACAGTTATCTTCCAAATTTCAGTAAAATAAAGCTCTTTTTTACAAAAAAAATTTCAAGGATTACTGTAGTTGAAAAATTTCATGTTTCAATGATTTTTCATAAAAATTTCGTTTTTTTTTTCAAATCAATCGATCAAAAAATTCTATTTCCAGAACAACCACTGTCTCCGCCGAACCACTGAACTCGCGTATCCCCGTTTGGAAATGGCAATTGACTCGAACATGACCCAATTCATTGCCTCTGCTAACGCCCAGACTTGTATGAAATCGGTTTTTAGATATGGTGAGTTTCTGGAAAAGGGAAGGATTCAATGTAGGACTACCACAAAAATTAAAGGTTACCGTTTCAAAACAAATTATTAGACATTATGTTACTGTAGATATCAATTCCTTTGAGCTAAGCGGATCTCATAATTTTACGAACCCAGGATTTATTGAAAATTGAAAAAAAAATCCGAATGTCAAGAGACTCCTGAATTGACAAAGTAAAAAATGTTTTAAGATTAGTAAATTTTGAAACGTCAATTTAATTGATTCAGTAGTGTAGAAAAATTTGTGAAGGGAGTCTGATGAAAAAATGAAAACCTATATGATAATTTGAAAAATTAGAAAAAAAAGAAGTTGCTCACTTTTTTTTTGGAAAATTCATTAATTTCCTAATTTTTCGGAATTAAAAAAATTTCTGCAATTTATGATACCAAATCCAGAATTTCTGGAGTTTTGATTTTTTTCAATTAAAATAATCAATATCTCGATTTGATTGAATAACTGTAATTCGATTCGAAAATTTGAAAAAATTTGAAACAGTAAAATTTTTTGGAAAATTGATTTTCTGAAAAAATTTTTTTTTGAAAATCATTGCGAGACTCAAAACCAGAATTTTCTTGGTTATTTTTTATTTTGAATAAATTTATTTTATGCGACATTGGAACCCCTACTAAAAAATTAAATAAAATTACATTTTGAAAAATTTTTGGAACAGTAAAAACCACTTTATTGGCTCTCTAATTTTCCGAAAAATTTAGCAATTTTTTTTGAAATTTTGAATAAATGAATTAGGCTTACAAGTTTCAAGACGGGGTAATTGCGATTGAATTGAAAATTTAAAAAGTTTCAAAAAAAAAAATTTTGTTGAAACCTTAATTTTTCCAAATTTCCAGACTGGTACAACTTTGGTCGAGACAATCTGCGTGACAAGTGGCGTCTTCTCCGATGCACCATCCTCATGCCTTTTCTCGTTCTTCTCCACGCCCTCGCCCCGAATCAAGCCACTACAATGGCTGTTCCGATGGCCAGATTCTACTCGCATGTAGCCACTTATTTGTGTTTTCTTGCCGCCTGTTTTTTGAGACCATACTTTGGATATATGCATGGTTGGGATGGACATTGTAAGTGTAAATTAACAGGAAAAAAATTTTTAAAAATATTATGGAATTGAAAATTTTCAAAATTTTTTTTTTCAAAAAAAAAAAAAATTTTTTTTCGATTTTTTTATTTTTATTTTTCAGCTAACCGGTACGTGTTCGTAATAGAACTTTGCATGTACGCTTACCTAATCGGATTGACAATTGAAAAAGGAATACTGTTTTATCGAATTGGTCCCGACACGTTTTTCGGGTATTGGTGGAGAATGTAAGGGTTTTTTGGAAAATTGAAAAAATTTATGTTTCTATGATTTTTTATCTACAATTTTTTGAAAAACATTTTGTTTGTTGTTGAAAATTCTCAGCTGGAAAATTAGGAAATCAATGGTTCTTAATATGATTTTTTCAATTATTAAATTTAAAAAAAAAGTTCAAAAATTCAAAAAATTTCTGTTTCTCTTTTTTTGGGTGTGAAAAATTCTGAAGAATATGAGCAGTGATATCCAATGTTTTGGTCAATTTTTTTGATTCGGATAACTCTATGGAATTACTGAAAAAGTTACGATGACGCTGCTCATATTTTTTTAGAAACTGTAAAATTTCGATAATCAAAAAAAAATTATTTCACTAGTTTTTCATGTGAAAAAAATCTAGAAAAAAACTTTGATTTTTCCAAAATTTCGCAATCGTTAAAAAAATCCAAAGACTCAAGAAAATTTCCGAAAATTCTAGATAATAATTCCAAAATTTTCAAAAAAAAAACTGTTTCGCTAATTTCATGTAAAAAATATCTAGAAAAAAGTTTGATTTGTCCAAAATTTTGAGATCGTTTAAAAAAATTCAAAGCAGACCCAAAAAAATTCCTAAAAAATCAAAAAAAAATTCGAAAATTCCAAAAAAATGTCTGTTTCTCTAGTTTTTCAAGTGGAAAAGGTCTAGAAAAAACTTTTATCTATCCAGAATTTTACAAAAATTTAGAAAAAAATCCAAAAATGAAATACATACAAAAGTCAAACAAGCAGCTCCATGAAAATACCTAAAAAAATCGAAAAAAAAAATTTCTAAAATTTCAAAAAAAACTGTTTTGCTAATTTCATGTAGAAAAGATCTAGAGAAAAAACTTTGATCCGTCCGAAATTTCGCAATCGTTTAGAAAAAATCCAAAGCAGACCCAAGAAAATTTCTAAAAAATAAAAAAAAAATTCAAAAAATTTTTTTTTTCATTCAAAAAAATCGGTTTCTCTAATTTTTCATCTAATTTTTTCTGAAAAGTCACTGATTATATTGTCACAATTTTTCCAGAATCGACGCCTTATTTATCATCTCTGGAGTCTGTTCTGCCTTACTGTACTTCAACACGCATTTGGAACGTGAAGTTTTCGATCCAATTACTATTGATCGTGTTCATTGGGTACGTTTACCTTCTTTTTATCCTTTTTTACCTTTTAAACAAATTAAAAATAATTTCCAGCCATCCACCGAAATGCTGCTCCTCTACGAGATCTCCTTCGCTGCCACCTGTGTTTTTGGAATTATCAAAATCTTTTACTACATTCAATTTTCCGAGACTCTTGGAGGCACTGTGGTCTGTTTCATCAATTTTAGCTCATTTTCCATCTAATTTTTGAAGATTTCCGTGGGAAAATGCATTCTACAAGTGCGTCTCTACGTCGCCATCATGCTCATTACAATGGCCGGATTTGCGGTGGGACTCAGTGGATTATTGGGACCGTATTTGCATCGAAAACAGTTGAAACCCGATGGAACGGTGGATGTGGGGACTACACAGAGTTATTCGACGTGAGTATACAAACCGAAATAAAAGAACAAATTGGGAAAAAAGGTTCATTGAAATTTTAGAGGATTCATTGAAACAGAAAATATTGGGAAGGATTACTGTAGTTTTTTGGGGATTTATTGAATAGAGAGAGGTTCAGAAATTGAAATAGCATCAACAGATGGTAAAAAATGTGGTGTTTTGAAATTTTAGAAAAAAAATTTTTGAAAAAAAAATTTTTTTTTAGAAAATTTTTTGAAAATTTTTCGAAAAAATGTAGTTTTTATTCCCAAAGCTAGATCAAAGCAGCATTTGATAGAGTTTCTTGTGTTTTACAATTTTAGAATAAATTATTCGCTGATACTCTCTGCTGATTTTTGAAAAAAAATCCACAACACAAAAAAATCGAAAAAAAAAATTTTTTTCCGAAATTTGTTTGAAAATTCTTGAAAAATCGCATTTTCTTGTCAAAAACAAGGAAAAAACAACAATCAATAGCCCTTTTTTTGCTTTAAAATTTTGTAGTTGATCACTTTTTGATGTTTTCTGCGAGTTTTCAGAAAAAAATTTGAAGAAAAATCAAAAAAACCGAAAAAAAATTTTTCTGAAATTTTTTGAAAATTTTTAAAAATTCAATTTTCACTTTAAAAATTAGATAAAACTAGCATTCATTAGGTAATTTCTTACTCTAAAAGTTTGTAATTAACAACTTTTTGCTATCTTCTTTGGTTTTTCAGCAAAAAAATATAAAAAAAACCAAAAAAAAATTTTTTTGGATTTTTACATTTTTTTCGAAAAATTGTAAAAAATCCAATTTTCACTCCGAAAAATAGATAAAAACAGCAATCAACAGAACTTTTTGCGCTCTACAACTTTGTAGTTAACAACTTTTTGCTATCTTTTTTGGTTTTCAAGATAAATGCTCTCAAACACATCCCACCCTCTAGAATCCTAACAACTCCCATTTCAAAAATGCAATTTCTCAAATTTCCAGACCCCCCCTAGCCACGAAAAACCTATTCTGGACAATGTTCGGCTACATGGGTCCCTCAACATACGTCACAGCCGTCGGAAACCTCGGAAAAGACCTGCAACCAACGTACCACGAAGCCAACTCTTTCACCATTGAATTGCTCGCCATCATCTTCCACATACTTATCATCATAACTCTCATCAATTTGATGACTTCTCTTCTCGTCAAAAAAGCGGATGAAGTGTTGGATAACGAGGACATGGAGTACAAGTGCACTCGATCTGTCATGATGTCCGAGTTTCTCTCCTGGGAGACCGCAGCTCCGCCGCCCTGGAATCTGATTCTGGTTCCGTTGCATTGGGTGCATAGGAATTTGGTGAGTGCTGGTTTTTTAGAGAATAACGGTAAAAATTTAGAGATGACAGTATTGAATTCAGCCAAAAAGAAAATTTGAAAAAATTTGAAACTGATTTTTTTTCATTTTTTGAAAAAAAAATTTTTCTAAAAAGTCCTGATTGTGAATTTTGTTCCAATTTTCCTGTTGAGAAACAACGTTTTTTGTTATCAAACAAAATTTCTATTCAACAAGAAGGCGTAATAACGATGACAATACTGAATTTAGCCAAAAAGAAAATTAGGAAAAAATTGAAACAGCTTTTTTTTTAATTTTTTGAAGAAAAAAAAAATTCTAAAAAATCCTGATTGTGAATTTTTGTTCTAATTTCCTTGTTGAGAAACAACATTTTTTGTGATTGTGATTCCACTGGTTCGAATATTAATTTATTTTGATTTTTTTAAAATTCAAAAATTTTCTGAAACTGGAAAAATAATTTTTTTTGGTTCAATTTTTTCAAATTTTCAAATTTTTTTCAGATTTTGTAACATTTAGAAATGAGTGGTAGTTTTTTGAGTATAAAAAAGAACAAATACGGCTACAGTATCAAATTTAGTTAACAATGAATTTGGGAAAAATTTGAAACACAATTTTTTTTTGATTTTTTGAAAAACATTTTTTCTAAAAAATCCTGAATTTTTGTCAAATTTTTCCGAGGATCCTGGAAGTTTTTCCAATTTTTTTGTTGAAAACCAACCTTTTTTGTGAAGAAAAACAGCAGATGAATACATTGCACGAATAATTCATTCAGATTTTTTTCAAAAAATTCAATAATTTTATGAAACTGCAATTAAATTTTTCAAAATTTCATTTTTTAAACTTTTTGTAGCATTCAGAAACATTTCCCAAAATTGAAAAAAAATTGCCTATTCTTTTTAGGCAATTAGCTGTAACTGTAATTAATTTTCATAACCAAAAAAAATCATAACCATAAAAAAATACAAACATTCAAAAGTTTCCATGTTTTTCAATTTTTTTTTAATTTTCTGTTCTAGTCGTGCAAGGATCTACAAAAATCAGAGTTCATCACTAAAATTTTCCTCTGAAACTGTAATTTTTTCCACAAATTCATGATTTTTTGCAGTTCGACCGCCTACTCGAATCACCGTCTTGGGGAGAGAAACCAAATGAGGAAGATGCGACGGAGAGTTTGTACCAGAGAGAGTACCTGGTAAAAACAGGCATATTTCTCAACTTTCAAAGTGTTTTTTGATTCCAGGACCTACTCGTTATCATGTTTTATCGATTCTTGGGAATCAAGGAGGTCAAGTACAAATCGATTTGCAGGACAGAGTTCAATGAGCATGGAGATGTGAGTTTTGTTGATTTTTTGAAAATTAAAAAAAAATGCGGATTCAAATTTTTTTCATTTATTTTGAAGTTACGGTTTTGTTTACTTCCTCTGAGGTTTCCTCTTGATTTCAAAATATTTTTTTGCAAATTTTGAGAATCTGTGGAATTTTTTTACACTATCCCACATTTCTGTTTTTTTTCTGAATTTTTTCGGATTCAAAATTTTTTGAAAAAGTCAAAAGTTACGGTTCGGTAATTTTCACAGCTCTTTTTGTCCAAATTTCCTAAATACTGTAAATTTTTTAAACAAATGCTACAGTAACGCAGAAATTTTTCATGGTCTGAATGTGTGTCTCAAAGAGATTCAGAAATTTCAAAAAAAAAATTTACCGATTCAAACATTGTCCAAAAAGTAAAAAAATTACGGTTCGGTAATCGTTAGAGAAGAATATTTTCAAAATTTTTAGATACTGTAGAATTTTTTTGCAAATGCTACAGTAACCCAAAAATGTTCTGAGAACTGAAAAATTAATTGTGGATTACTGTACCATGAAAAATACAGTAATCCGATAAAATTTATTTTTTTGATATTGAAACAATTCCTTGTGATTACTGTAATTTTTTTTAGAAAGATACAGTAACCCAAAATTTTCAAAAAGTTTTTTTTTTAATTTTTCGAACTTTGGGATATTGTGGAAATTTAGATGGTACATTGCTACAGTAATCCGACAGTTAACCATTTTTTTTCTTTTTTTTCCATTTTATATGGGAACTGCGGGTTACTGTAGCAACTGAAATACAGAAATCACATAAAATTTATTTTTTTGATCTCGAAACAAATTTTGTGATTACTGTAATTTTGTTTTGAAAGATACAGTAAACCAAAATACCAGGAAAAAAACAAATAAAATGTACATCAATTCTGAGATATCGTAAAAATTCAGATTATTGCCAGAAGGCTACAGTAATTTTACAGAAAATCAAATTTTTAATTTTAGTTGAATATTGTGGGTTACTGTAGCACCAGAAGTACAGTACTCCTAGAAAAATAATTTTTACAATTCTTGCGCAAAAAGAACTGTAGGAAAAAAATTACAGAAAAATATAGAACCCAAATATCCAAATTCCAGAAAGAAGAAATCCACCAAGGAAACGTGCAATCCCTGAACGCAAAAATGCGTCCATTCCCAATGGACAACACGTACAAAGGATTCCGTCACAGAGATGAAGCACACATGTACAGAGCACTGTACAGAAAGACAAAGCACAAACCAATAGAATCGGAATACGAGGGAAAAGGAACGGAGAAAAAGATGTATTTGGAGTTGAAAAAGGAGAAACTCAAGAAAGGATACCCTCCGGAACTGCTCATGCAAACTATTCTTCCGGGTCTCGGAGGGGAACAAGCTGTTCCTGAGGCTCAAGAGACTCCAGAAACTCCTGCTCCAATTGCTCCAGAAGCTCCAAAACCCCCGATTCCTCCAAAACCAAAAGCCAAACCCCTTCCAAATCATCCAGCAGATCTTCCTCCTGTCTAGAACCCTTGAAACTATTTTTAATTGTATTTTAAAATTTTTTAAATGAAGTTTCTTTTGGTACCACTGACTCTTGGCTAACATCGAAAAATAGGTAGAGCGCAATTTTCTTTTTTTTCAAATTTTTTTGATGAGATATCAGAAAATGGTCAATTGCAAAGTTGTAGAAACGAAAATGCCCTATTGAATGGTGTATTTATTACAAATTTTGAGTGAAAACTGAATTTTTTAGGATTTAAAAAAACAATTTGAAAAAAAAAATTTTTTTTGATTTATTTTTTGGATTTTTTTCCGAAAACCTGCAAGAGAAATTAAAAAACAGACAATCACAAACTTGTAGAGCAAAAAATTTTTTATCCATTGCTGTTTAAAGCTCAATTTCAAAAGTGCAAATGAATTTCTTAGAATTTTTGAAAAAAAAAATTCGAATTTTTTTGAATTTTTTTTTAATTTTCTGAAAAAACTACAAGAGAAATCAAGAAGCGGTTAATTACAAACTTGTAGAGCAAAAAATGTTCTATTTATTGCTGTTTTTATCATGTTTTCGGAAGAAAACTGAATTTTTGAAAATTTTTGAAAAAAAAATTTAGAATTTTTTGAAATTTTTTTTTTGAATTTTTTCTGAAAACCTGCAAGAGACGTAAAAAAACAATCAATAAAAAACTTGTAAAACAAAACATTTTCTATCAAATCACAGTTGTAATCCAATTTTTAAAACATTTTTGATTTTTTAAAAACATTTCGAAAAAAATTTGAAACTTTATTTTTTTCACTACAGTATCCGTCATCAAATTTTTGCTCATAACTCGGCTCAAACTGTTTATTTTTAGCTTATTTTTGAACAGTATTTAGCTGAATAAATAAAAAACAAACCCTCAAATTTTCAAAACGATTCAGCAATTTTTAGAAAAGCCACGTGTCACTTGACACTTTGGACCTCAAATTAAAAAAAATAGAAAAATTCAAAACATTTCGTGCCAAGACCTAAAACCCAAACCATGCGTATCACGCCCCTTATCACCTCAATGATCCAGTTCTCCACACCCTTCTAGCAAATCAATAATTATGATCGTAAATCGGATCCTTTTCTTATTTATTTCGCTTCGAAATGGATTCCAACAGAAAAATCATAAGAATGCGGGAGACGCAGAGGGAAGGAAAAGTGATAAGTGGCGATGATAATATGATAAGGAAATGGGGAAAAGAGGAGACCAGCTAGATGGAGAAGATCATTCGGTTTTGTGGCAGATGGACGATGGACTGCTTTGAACGTTCCACGCCTCTTTTTGGGTGTTACCAGGAAAATATTTTTTTTGTTGAATTTTTTTGAAAATTTGTAAAAAATTTAGTTTTTATTTCTGGAACAAGGTGAACATAGCATTAAATAGAACATTTTGAAGGCTATAATTTAGTAGTTAATCACTTTTTGCTATCAATTTTGCTTTTTGAAGAAAAAATTAAATTTCAAAAAAAAAAGTTTAAAAAAAAAATTTTTTTTTGGTTTTTTTTTTTGAAAATTTGTAGAAAATTTAGTTTTGAGTTTTGGAACAAGGTAAAAATAGCATCAAATAGAAAATTTTATGGGCTATAAATTTGAAGTTGACAACTTTTTGCTATCTATTGGATTTTTCAAAAAAATGCCCTTTCAAAAAAAAGTTTTGAAAATTATTTTTTTTGAAGCTTTTTTTCGAAAAGTCGTAAAAAATTTAGTTTTTAATTTCAAAACAAGGTAAAAATAGCATCTAATAGAACATTTCAAGGGCTATAACTTTGTAGTTGACAACTTTTTGCTATCTTTTTTGGTTTTTGTAGAAAAAATTGATTTTAAAAAACAAAACTGAAAAAAAAAAATTTTTGAATTTTTTTTTGAAAATTTGTGAAAATTTTAGTTTTTGATTTTAAAACAAGGTAAATTTAGCATTTGATAGAAAATTTTATGGGCTATAAGTTTGTAGTTGACAACTTTTTGCTATCTGTTTTTGTTCTTTAGGAAAAAATTGCTTTATGAAAAACAAAAAATTAAAAATTTTTTTTTTGAAAATTGAATTTTTTTTTAATTTCTAAAATAGATAGATAAAAACAGTTAACTACAAACTTGTAGAACGCAAAATACTCTATCTATTGCTATGTTTATCTTGTTCTTTGCACAAAAATGAAAGAAGTTATGATTTTTTTCAATAAATGTTTTCTTGATTTTTTCAAATTTTTCCCCTGCGATTAAATTTCGTCGAGTACCTCAAAAAAACTCCCCAATTAAAAAAAAATTTTGAAACAAAAATTCACAAGAACCCAAACCTCTTTTCTAAATTACTGTAATCATAAGACTCTGAAATTTTTTTTTTCAATTTCCAAGTTCAACAATCATTTCGGGTCAAAGATAACTGAAATTGGGGAATGTGTTGTTCAGTCTGGACTGATTGAAAATGAGTAAAAATAGATAAATAGAGGTGACAGGTCATCGGGGAATTTGTTAAAATTAGAGAAGAGGGATGCTATAATAGATTTTTCAATTTTTTACAGTTTCAAAATTTATGAAAATTTATCATTGTGAATATTCGATAATGATTTCTGTATAGCCGCTCGAAAGAATTCCAAAACCCGAAAATTCATACAAAAATTGAGAAAAAATTCTAAATCCTATTATAATATTTTGTAGAATCACTAATGCCATACCGAAATCAGATAGAAAATCAAAAATAAATGCAAATTGCGATTCAAAAAAAATTTCAGTTTCAAAAATTTCGTAAATTCTTCCAAAAATCCCCTTTTTCAACTCACTAACTCACAACTCACAACTCACCAAAACCAATTTTCTGCTGCTAATTAAAGATTTCAACTCTAAACTACAGTAACCCATTTTCCCTACAGTTTTGAAATTACAGACAAAAAATTGTTTCAAAAAATTTTTTAAAAAATTGTTTCAAAATTTTTTGAAAAGCTTTGATTAGCTCAAGAATTCACTTGCTCATTTAGTTCTTGTTAAGTTATATTTCTGTTTCAAAAAGTTCCAAAGCTTGGCATCTTGCAGAATTAGTAATATTATTTCAGGAGATATGAAAATAAAAAAAGTACAAAACTTTCAATCCAATTTCAGAAAATTCCAATTTTTCGGTACTCTATAAAAGTTTCAAACCCCAAGTACAGTAACTTCTCACTTTTTTACTCTCAATAATGAAAAATCCGGTTTCAAAAAATTTCAAAGCCTAGCACTTCATAAGTCATAAGCTAATCCACTCGTGACCTCATTTGAAAAATTCGAAAAAAAATCTAGAAAATGTTTCAAAAAATTCAGTTTCAAAGAAAATTTATGACTAGAGTCTGATAAGTATGGACAATGTTTGAACGGCTCAACTTTTTTCTCCATAGTTTCTATAATTCCTGATTCTCTTTCAAATCCTTCAAAAATTTCAAAAAAACATTTTCAGTTTCAGAAATTTTTAAATTTTGGTTTCTAAATTTCTAGACAATACTTCCCTTGAATTTATTTCTCAGTTTTTAAAAAATTCTTATACTATCAAAATACAGTAACCAATTCAAAAAAAAAACTGCCTGGCCTCAAATAGAAAATCAAAAAAATAAAAAAAAATTTCAAAAAAAAATTTCAAAAAAAAATTTTTTCAAATTTTTGTGTTTTCAATTTTTCGGCACTGTCAGTACATAGTCCCTAACTCCATAAATGTTTTCCCTAGAGTTCCCCTTGATTCCTAGTTCTCTTGTAACCCTTGCTCCTTCTCCCCTCCCTCCCTTCCAAACCCACTCCCAAGTGTCCATTCCCCATTTCTTCCCATCCTTTTCCCCTTCTAATCCCCCGTTTTCTCCATGTCCATCAATTCTCGATGACGTGTTCTCTGCCCCCGGGAGAATTCCCAGTGGAAAATGGGAATTTGAAAAGAGGCAGAAAGCTCCCTCCCAAAATGGGAGACAATCTTTTTCTGTTTGTTGTGTTGGGTTTTCTGGTGCATTTTTTCAACTCAAAATTGGATACATACCATGAAATGAAAATTATTGTTTTATCAATAATTTTTTTGAAACTGAAAAAAAATAGATTGATTTTTTAAAATTTCAAAAAAAAAATTCCTAAATTTTTTTTCAAATTTTTTGAGGGACAATCTTTTTCTGTTTGTTGTGTTGGGTTTTCTGGTGGATTTTTTCAACTTAAATTGGAATACAAATGACAATTAGGGTTTTTTGATTGGTTTTAAAATTTTTTGAAACCGAAAAAAAATTCAGATTGATTTTTTGAAATTTCAAAAAAAATTTCCTAAATTTTTTTTCAAATTTTTTTTTTTGAGGGACAATTTTTTTCTGCTTGTGTTAGGTTTTCTCTTGAATTTTTTCAACTTAAAATAGGTTTTGAAAATGTTTGAAATTTTGAATAAATTGAAAAAAAATTTGAACTGATTTTTTTGAAAAAAAATTCAAAAAAAAATTTTTTTTTTCAATTTTTTTGAAAATTTCCAAATTTTTATCAAAATTTGGATTTCTCTCTGTAAAAAACACATGTTCTCCTCCTGTCCTCTATTCATTTCGGTCGATTTCACTCTCCACTAATAAGATCAACATTCCGACCATTTTGGTGTAAAAATAAAGACACAAGAAACATTTTGTTATAGAAAAACTGATTTAGTCTGCATGTGAACATCTGGATTTCAAAGCTCTAAAATTTTAATGAGTTTAAGAAACAGTAGAAAAAACAAGGAAGTATAATAGCTTACAAGACAGAGATTAGGTTTTGTCTTTTTTTTTAAATTTTCAGTTTCAAAAATTTTGCAAAATTGTGGTAAAAATTAGAAAACCAATGGGTATATTGAAAAATTTTTTCCGAAAATGTGCGAAAATTTATAATTTTTTTTAAGACTGTTGGGTTTCTAAAATTTAGAAAATCTATGGATTAGGCTTGAATTGAATTTTTGAATTGAAATTTTTTTTTACTGTTTCAAAAATTTTCCAAATTTTTTGTGAACTGTTAGGCTTCAATGATTCTCCTTTCCTAGTCCGTGGCTTCTAATTCCTTCTGTATTTTTTCCTTCGAAAATTGCATTTTTTCAATCATAATTTTGGATTTGCATTGAAAAATTTTAGCTGTTTCAAAAATTTTCCAAAGTTTTTGTAAATCAGTTGACGATAATTCTGCCCCTCTTTCTGGTTCGGTTCCATGATTTCCTCAATTTTTCTTCTTTCTATTTTTTAGTTTCAATCGGATTTTGGAGCTAAAAATATAAAAAAAACTGTTTGGTTCGATTTCTTGAATAAAAAAATTATTTCCAGTTTCAAAAAATTTTCAAATACATTGTAAATCAGCTAACGATAATGACTCCCTGATTTTCTTTGATTCTCCTAATTTTTTTGTGGATTATTTGCCATCAACGTTCTAGTTTCCTCCACTTTTGAAGATAAAAAATGAAAGATAAAAAATTCCTGAAATTTTCAAAAAATTATTTCCAGTTTCAAAAAATTCCCAAATTCACTATAGCCCGGGTTCTGATAATTTCTTTTGCTGCACCTTTTCTTCATTTTTCCTTGCTTTTCATAATCATTCCATTATTTTTTCCTCAATTTTCAAAGCTAAAAATTGAAAAGAAAAAAACTGATATGTTCAATTTCTTGAATTTTCGAAAAAAAAAAATCCCTGTTTCAAAATTTTCACAAAATTACTGTAGCCCGGTTTCCAATAATTTCTTTTTCTATGTATTATACAACCTTTCTCTAATTTTTTGCTTGCTTTTCTATTATCATTCTTTTCATTTTTCCTCAACTTTTTGTACTAAAAATTGGAAAAAAATTCAATTTTTCAAAATTTTCAAAAAAATGCAGTCTCAAAATTTTTACAAAATAACTGTAGGCCAGTTTTCAATAATTTTTTTCTCTCCAGTTGTCTTGAATTTTCACTATCATATTTTTTAAAATTTCTCTTGCTTCCTTTCTATTCTGAAAGCTGGAAACTTGAAATTAAAAAAAAAAATTCCCAGTTTCAAAAATTTCCAAAAATTCTAAAAATCATCCCCCACTGCTTCGGCTTTTTTCTTCTCTTCGGACCCCTCTCTTCCCAATTTCCCTTGCAGTTTCCTGTTCTCTTGGCCCTAAACATCTGTTTGTAATTCCGTTTATATTTATATTTTCTGACCTCCCCCTTTTCTTCTTGAGAAACACACACTTCTTGCTTTTCTTCTCTACATTTTTATTTTTTCCCAGTTTCTCAGAGACAATATGAGAAGATTATGGGGTTTTTGAGGTGGTGGGACGCTGGAAAATTTGGAAAAAAAATTTTTTGAAAAAAAAATTTTTTTTTTCAAAAATTTTTTTTCCTTTATTTTTGACCCCACCCAAAATCGATAATTAAAGGGGTTTTCTTATCATCACGTCGTTGATATGATAAGGTCAGAAAGACAGTGATACTGCTGGTTTTGTTGATTGTTTATGTCTCTACGGAGAATGTCTGTGATTTAGGGTGGAGACAACAGAAACATTACAATCGGTTCCTTGTCAGTTATTAGAGTGTTTCTATGTGTTTATTGGTGTTTTAGGCGTTGCAGAAAATTTTTAAAAAATGCGAAAAATTTAGCTCTAAATTTTTGAAAAAAATTAAAAAATTTTTTTTTCCAATTTTGAAAATTTTTCTAATTTTCAAAAACACAAAAGGATGCATCTAGTTTAATCTCACAATTTTTCTGATGATAAAAAAGATAAGCATCAAAAATTATCTTTCCCTTATAATTTTGGGGTGAACTACAACACAATAACCAGTGTTACAGTTCAAACCACAAAAAAATTATGAAACAGGAAACAGATTTTCTGTAAACTGTTTTTGACACTGATAAGACCAATATTTGATAAGAATAACGTTCAAACACAAAAAAAATTGGCCAGTTATGAGTCACAATATTTTTTGAGAAAAAAACGAAAAAAATGATTTTTCAGTTTCAAAAAAAGTTCAATTTTTCAAATTTCATTACTAATACTAATGGTAAATTGTAAAAATGTTATCAGCAATTTCCTATCATTTTCAAGAACCTAAAAAATCTAGAAAAATTCCCTGATTTTCAAAAAAAAAAGAAAAATTGAATTTTTTCGTTTTTTTTGAAATTTTTTTTCCGTTTCAAAAATTTTTAAAAATTTGTTTTAAGAAATTGTTTTTGATTTATCCATAATCATAACAATAAAATTGGCCAATTATTCGGAACTTTTCTTTTGAAAACTTTTTTTCGGAATTTTGAAAAAAAGTTTCGGTTTCAAAAATTTTCAAAAAATCTTAAATAATTATCTATCACTGATACTGTGAAGTGACTAATATCCCAATTTTTTCCCAATTTCAAAATTAATTTTGATACCTTCCTGGCGCCTTTTACAAGACAATAAAGAACAAGATCAATTTCTAATCAGTTGATCTTCAAAAAGTACTTTCTTTATCAGTAAGAATTTTTATCAACGTTCTATCACTCTAAAGACAATTTTTATAATTTTATAAGGGTTTTCTGATAATTTTCAGCAATTTTTGAAGCCTAGAAAAATTTTCCTGAATTTCTAAAAAGAAATTTTTTCAAAAAAATGTTTCCCTTTTTTCTCAATTTTTTAAAATTTTAAAATCAACTCTTTATCCGAGCCCAGTAATTTTTTTCAACTTCATCATTTTTTTAAACATTTTTACAAGCTCAAATAACCCAGAAAAACTTCCCTGAATTTAAAAAAAAAATTCAAAAAAAATTTGCCTTTTTTTCTCGATTTTTCTAATTCATCAGCCCGCCTCCCCTGTCTAATTCAATCACCCTCAACCCCGATTCCCCTTTGATTTATGTCTATCTGGGTGTATTGTTTTCATTTCTCCTTTTCATCGGGTACTTTTTGATGAAGAGAACATAAATAGTTTGAACTTTGCCGATTTTAGTAATAAGGAAATGAAATGAATACCAGTTTGATGGTGATTCGATGTGTTGTTCGGGGCATTGGGGGACACATAAACATAACGGTTTTATTGATTTGATAATTTTAGCATTATATTCGAAGTTTCTACTGCTTTTTTTCGCAATTCCTAAAAAAAATTGAATTTCCAGAAACAGTGAAAATTTTTTTAAATTTTGGATGTTTTTCACATTTATAACCACTTTCTGATTTTTTGAAATTTTTTTTGAACCATTTTCCAAAGGAATCGTCCCTTTTTTAGTCCCCTAAAAACCTAAATTTCTAGAAACAGGAATTTTTAAAAAATCATAACTTTGTCAATTTTTGTCCAAAAATTAAGAGAAACGTAAGAACTTGATAGATGATTTTATGCTCTATGAAAATGCAGTTGACAACTTTTTATAATATTGCTTGGTTCTTGAGAAAAAAAAAATTCAAAAAAAGTCAATTTTTGAAAATTTTTGAAAATTTTCAAAATTTTTAGAAATGTTAAGACTAACTATCTGTAACTACTCAATAATGGCCACTGACCCCATGCACAGGCGCCGAAATGTTTTTCAAATAGACTGATATTTTGCATGGGGGTAGTATAGGGGTCTGTAAGTTCAAAACAGGTATTTTCGAAATTTTCGCTCACCGGCTCGCGGAGCTGGGACCAAAAAGAGCTCGAAAAAAAAGTTGTCGGATCAGTCTAGAAATTGGTGCCTAGGGGTTTTTCACACTGTAGATCACGAATATGACAATGAAAAATGTTGAAAAATTGTTTAAAAAATAGTCGCAGTACAAAAAAGTGTGAATTTTTCAGTTTTTTTAATCTACTGAAAAATTTAGTACTGTACATGCACGAGATATTGTTTAATTCGGATTCTCCGTCTAAAAATACATCAAATGAGTCAAAAAAATCAAAAATTAACGGGACAATATTGAGCCATTTTCGGCATTTTTTAAAAATTTACAAAATTTGTCATTTCGAGCACAAGATCCACTGGAAGTATGTTGGTTGTGTTGGGATTTTGACTTCAAACTAACACGTATATGTTTGTATTAAAACAATCTTACGGAAAAATCATCTTCCATTTTTATGATTTTTCCAATTTTTTTATACTGAATTTCGGTGGTTCACTTTGAAAAATTATTTTGAGAGGTTTTAGTCCTTCCAGGAAGTTATGTTATGTTTTCCGTGTTGTTGAATGAAAGTTCAATACAATGCGGAAACAAAATAATTTTTTTGAATTTTTCGTTTTTTCCCATTTTTTGACCAACGTACCCCTATACGTTGTACAAAATGAGTTCAAAAGCTAAAAGTTGAAAAGTCTCCAAAAATTTTACAGAATTTTTTAGGCTAAAATTCTTTGCGTGAAAACACAGATAGATATCTCTGATATCATAAAAACTCAATTTGGATGTAGTTCTGCGTAGTCATTTTCACATAACGACCATTTTGTGATGGCCACTTTAACGTAGGAAAAACTCAACTTTTGGGTCAATATTGTCCCGTCAATTTTTGATTTCTAAAATTTTTATAGGGTATTTTCAAACGCAGAATCCGAATTTAATGTTAGTTTATGCATGTACAGTTGTAAATTTTTCAGGAAGGTGGAAAATATACAGATTTCAGTGCAAATTTTCAAAAAATGCCGAAAATGGCTCAATATTGTCCCGTTAATTTTTTATTTTTTTGACTCATTCGATGTAATTTTAGACGGAGAATCCGAATTAAACAATATCTCGTGCATGTACAGTACTAAATTTTTCAGTAGATTAAAAAAACTGAAAAATTACCACTTTTTAGTACTGCGACTATTTGTTAAACAATTTTTCAACATTTTTCATTATCATATTCGTAATCTACGGTGTAAAAAACCTTTAGGCACCAATTTCTAGACAGATCCGACAACTTTTTTTTTCGGACTTTTTCTGGTCCCAGCTCCGCGAGCCGGTGAGCAAAAATTTTGAAAATACTTGTTTTGGACTTACAGACCCCTATACTACCCCTATGCAAAAAATCAGTCCGATTGGAAAACATTTCGGCGCCTGTGCATAACGTTATCGAGACTTTTCGGAGAACGAGTCTTAATTTTTTTTTCATTTTTTCCGTAAATTTTCAGATGAACATAGCATTTGATAGCAATTTCGTGCTCTACAACATTGTAATTAACAACTTTTCTGAATATCTCCTTGTTTTTTGAAAAAAAAATCCGAATTAAAATTTTTTTTTTTGAAATTTTGTGAACTTTTGAAAAATCGTATTTTTTTCATTTTCCTGAAAACTTTGAGGTAAAAAAAATTTTGTAGCAAATTCTTTACGCTACAACATTGTAATTGCCAACTTTTCAGAATAATTCCTTGTGTTTTTTTCGAAAAAAAATTTCAAAAATTTTGTAATCCCCCAAAAAAAATCAAAAAACCATTAATTTCTCCCTCCCCCAAAAAACCATGACCTTTTCGCGTAAAAAACCAACAAATGTGCTTGTTAGGTGTCAACGTGGCAATGGAATGTGTTTGTACATAATACATCCCCCACTGTGTACCCGCCCCGAATTCAAACTGGTTTCTTTGGTTCTTAGAAAAAAAATGAGAAAGGAGGGGGAGGAGGAACGAGGAATTTTAACTGATAATTTTAATACCACCAATAAAAATGATTTAAAAAAAATTGCTATGCAAATTTTTTGAAACCATTAAAAAATTTTTTTTTTTTCGGTTCTAATTTTTTTTGAAATTGGTGACATGGTCTTGGATTTTCAATTTCTTTTTGCTACACTTTACATTTTTATCTGATCCCTAATAATTTTCTGTCATTGATCACTAGGTTTCAAAGTTCCAATTTGCCACTTTTTTATTTACCCTAACACCATTTTCCCACTTTTTTCCCTCACTTCCAAGTGTCAATGTTTACATTTTTTGCTCCTTCCTTACACAATTTTTTTCTGTTCTTCTGAACGATCAGCTGCTCTTTTTGTTCATTTTTGACCGTTTTCCTTTTTTTCCTGATTTTTCCTTCCGTTTCCTCTTCGCTTCCATTTTCCAATCCATCCATCATTTTTCCCTTTTTTCTTCTTCTCCCATTTTCTCTCTCATCCCCTATACAGTTTTGTGTCATCTAGAGGGACATAGACACCAAGAATTAGAGGAAACATGGGTTTTTTAGTTCCTTTTTGTAGAAAAATGTGACCAAAAAGTTTTAGGAATTTAGAGAATTTTTGGTACTGTTTTTTATTTTGCATAGTTTCTCAAAAACTGAGAAAGTTATTAAAAACAGTCAATTAATGAATTGTAGAGCATAAAATTTGCTATCAGATACTATTTTTTTCCTATTTTTAAATTGGAACTTGAGATTTTTGGGAATTTTGAAAAAAAATTGTGTTTCAAATTTTTTTTACAGTAATTCCTAATTTTTTGAAATCAATTACAGTTTTCTCTTATCTTGTAAAATTTAAAATGCTATGTTTTTCGGTTTCTAGATGGTTACAACAATATCAGTATTTTTCAATACCAAAAAATTCCATAAAATTTTTTTGAAACTGCATCTTTATTTATTTTCTGTTTTTTTTCTAACTTTTCCAGGAATTCAAATCCCTGTACGGTAGCGTCTATAAAATCCTACTGTGATTATTTTTAGAAATGGTTTTATCAAAAAGAAAAAAGGGAAACATTGAACTTTCTAAAACCAAGAATTTGTTCACATTTTTCTGAAATAGTAACAAAAATTATCTCGTTGGTTTTTTGACAATAATTTGTAAATTCGGATTTTCATGGTTTTGCAGAATTTGTTTTGCTCACATTTAGGAAATAGCAATTTTCCCGATCATTTGTTTTTTTTTTGAATTTTTTCTTGAAACATAATTTTTTTCAACTTTTTTTTGAAATTTATTCAAAAATTCAATGTTCTTGGAATTGCATCTACCGTAATTCTACAGTAATTATTTCAACAAACAAATTTTACCTCGTTGTAAAAGTAAACTATCAGATTATTCAAACCCAAAAACTGTTTCAAAATTTTCTAAAACAGTAAAAAAATGTTCTTGAAATGTTTTCCTTTCTTTTTCATCATTCTCTCCAATCTCTCCATAAATCCCCAATTCCTTTTCCCCTTTCCCATTTTCCCCCAAATTCGATAAAAAGTGGTCCGTTTTCCGTGACTAATCGTCTCCTTTGCCATTCACTGTTTCTCTTTTTGTTTCTAACCGAATTATGCATTCATTCCTGTGGAATCGAAACTGCCAGAAAAAGACCGACTTTTGGCGTGTTTTTTGGTGTCTTTCATACTCCAGTTTCACTTTTAGTCACTTTCAGAATTGCAGAATGATTCGGTTCAGTGGTAGTTATGATTTAGCGACGACAGTAATCTGAAAAAATTAGAAACTTTATTTTCCGTTTCTAAATTTTCTCATTTTTTTGAAGCTTGTTTCCAATGATTCTCCAGTATCATATCATTTTTTTCAGCACCCCCTGGTCTCTCTCCGTGTCAGTCTAAATGTGTGGTTGAATCCTGAATCGGCGTCTCAAATGTTCTATGAAGGTCCTCCTTTTACTCATCATGATGCTCTCCGCCATTGTTTACACATATCCTTACAGTGAGTTTTGAAAATAGAGTTTTGATTGTGAATTGGGAAAAAAGTGGAAATTTTCAGAACATTTTCTTGAAGTCTACTGACACTTCTAGTAGCATTCAAATTTGAGAAAGATTATTGAAACAGTGAAAAAAATAGCTGGTTTTTAGAAAATGAATAGTCTGGACTTCAAAAGCAACGAGTCACTCTTTTAAAAAATTATTAGAGAAAAATGCGAAACTGTAAAAAAAAATTCTGACTTTCAAAAAAATTATAGAGCTCAAATTTTTGAGCATAACTTCACTAAATATGCTCCAATTGGGCTCAAATTTTAACAAGAAATAGTAAAAGAGTTAAGAAATACTTCAAAGTTAAATTAAGAATTTTATTTTAAAAAATTTGACAAAAAAAAACCATCTGAAATTCGAAGAAAAAATTTGCAACTCAATTTTTTTCCGTTTCAATGAATGCTATTTTTTTTTTCGAATTTTTCAAGCGTCAATCCTTCTTTGAGCACGATGAATAAATTACAAATCAATCTCTGAATTCCATTCGCTTTAGACTTTTTTTTAGAATTTTAGAAAAAAAAAGTTTTTTTTCACAAATTTTTTTTTACTTTTTCAATGCATGTTCATTTTTTAGAAATTTTTTAAGAATTGTTCGAGTGTTATTTTTAGCTCCAAATCAATGTTTTCCTCATTTCCAGAACGATCCTCAGGATTCGAGCGCCTCCGAGACAGAATCCATCGTAAACGGCATCGACATCAGAAGGTTCGTTTCACATAAGCCCCGCCCCCTTTTTCCAATGTTCCCAATATTTGCATAATCCTTTGAATGTCACCGTCTTATCCAAACACTCTTTTTCCCTTTAGATTTACCTCTTTTCTTCGTCGTTTTTCCGTTTTTCCCACCCAGCGGGTGGGCCTCAAATGAGATTTATCGATGACAGGAAAAGGGATGGTTGGGGTGGAAAAAGGCGATGTTGGGGGTTTGGAGGGGTTTTAAAAGGATTTAGGAATATTGAAAATTAAATTTTATTAATTTCAAAAAAATTGAAAAAAGTTTCGAAAGATTTTTGAAACAGATAATTTTTTTTTTGAAAATTTGGAAAAAAAAATTGAAATTTTTTTTAAAAATTTTGTCTTTCATCCAAAAATCACAATCAATGTAAAAACTAGTGAATCTCAAATACAATAATTGGCTTAAAAAATTGCTAAATTTTCGACAGATTTTTGAAACAGAACTTTTTTTTTCGAAAAATTGAAAAAAAATTTCGAATTTTTTTTTGATTTTCAGTTTTTATCCAAAAATTAAAATCAATGTGAAAATTATGAATTTTAAAACTAGAAAGAACCGAATAATCAGCTGAAAAATTTACAAAATTTCAAAGAATTTTTGAAACAGTCAATTTTTTTGAAAAAATTGAAAAAAAAAGTTTGAAATTTTTTTCGATTTTTTTATTTCTTATCCAAAAATTACAATCAATGTGAAAGTTGATAGACAATTTTATGTTTTACATTTTTGTTTTTGATCACTTTTTGACATCTCTTTTGGATCTTAAAAAAAAAATTTAAAAAATTTCAATGTTTGGAAAAAAAAATTTTTTTTCGATTTTTCAAAACGTTTTTTTTCTGAAAGAACCAAGAAAGACATGAAAAATTGTCAATTTTAGTTTTGAAAAACGTGAAATTTTTTATCAATTGCTATAAAATCGTATTTTTGCAACAGAAATCCGAAAAAACTGAAATGTTAAAAAATTTTAAAAAAAATTATGTTTCATAAAAATTTGAAAACTCGAATTTTTTGATTGGTTAGTATGCGATCTCTGTTGATTCTAAAAAATGTTATTCAACAAAAAAACCACTGTTTCCAGCCCTCCACAATCCTAAACGAAACCGACGAATTGTTCGAAATGTCATCTGTAACTACAGTAATCCAAGATGACGTGGAATCTCGGGTTCGGGCGGAAAAATCAATTCCAACAACTTTACCACCGCATCACAGACATCATCATCATCATAAAAAGGTATGAAAAATTCTAGATTTCATCCAAAAAAAAATTTAAATTTTTGGAAAAAAAATGTTTTTTTTCACATTTTTTTGTAATTTTTAAAAAAATTTCAGAATCGTCGCGAAAAAAACGAGGAATTATGTCAAAGTCAGAGGAAAACCGTGGAGTTGAATACACAAAGGTAAAATATTTTTAAGGATCTAGAAACCTTTAAAAAATCATGAAAAAATAGCTACAGTAATCCCAGAATTTTTTTTGAATTATAAAAAAAAAAATTCAAAAATTTTTTTTTCATTTTTTTTAATTTTCAGTCACGAATTCGATCCTCCATTTGTGGTAGAAGTACGTTGTCTAAACACCCCTTCATCAGTTGGAAGCCTACTTTTCGGACAGGAACAAACATGTTTCAAGGGAATGCTACGGTGTGTGCAGCAGTATGCTGATGTGAGTTGGACTGAGTTTTAAAAATTTAATTTTAAGTTTAAAAATGAAGTGAATATAGCATTAGATAGACAATTTTAAAGGCTACAACTTTGTAGTTGATCACTTTTTGTTAGCGTTTTTGGTTTTTGAGAAAAAAACAAAAATTCAAAAATAGTGCAAAAAAAATTTTTTTTTGAAATTTTGTTTTCAAATTTTATCTCGCCAACCAAAAGCGCTATTAAAAATTTGTCAACTACAAAGTTGTAGCCCTTTTTCTTCTCTACAAACTCTTTCTACTTTCATATTTTTAGGTCCACGTAACCCGCCGTGGCGTCGGTTCAATGCACTGGCACCCCTATACCATTTCCGACGTCCCCGTTTCTTGTCAGTGCATGTGGCCCACAGATCGATACGGTCATCAGGAATTCTAGTCAGATTTGAGATTACACTTTGAGTTATTGATTGTTCAATTGTCAGTACAAACTTGTCATTTTTTGAAACCTTCGCTCTCAATTTTTTATAATGGCTTGAAATTTTTTTTTGAAATTATATTTTTTTGAAATTTTACATTTTCAACGGGTTTCTTTTTGTCATTTTTTCGTTGGCATAATTTGCACAGTAATAAACACTTCTCTTTCTTTTGTTTCAATTTTTGAAAATTTATTTCGCTCTCTGTATGTACAATAAAAAATCTGTTTCATTATCACTAGAAAAAATCAGAAAAAATCACAGTTAGGATAAAGCAGAAGCTAAAAAAATTAGAAAAAAAAGGGAAAATAGCGGAAAATAATCTAACAACCGGTAGATGATATCCAAGGTAATTTTTGAGGGGTTAGAGCAATTCCTAATTTGTGAAAAAAATTAAAAAATAAAATAAAATAAAGAGAAATGAGCAATGGAGCCCTAGAAATGAGCAAAAATCAGGGAAAAATTAAGAGAATTTAGGAAAAAATTCAGAAAAATGGTTGAATTTTTTTTTCAATTTTTCAAAATTTTTATCTAGCCAAGGCATGACTAACAGTGCCTCCAACAGCTGCCGCCCAACTGGCCTGTCGTGCTTCTTCACTACTTATCACTTGTCGCATTTGGGTGTCGTCGAATCGGGCTACAGTGCCGATTACACGAGCGAGAGTCTGAAAAAATAAGCGGATGAGAAAATAGAATAATTATAAATTTCGTTATGTATTGGAAAAAGTAGTTTTTGTGAAACATGGATTTTTCGGATTTTTTTTTTGAATTTTTTCATTGTCATTTGGAGACCCATCAAAAATAGAACATTCTGTAAAATTTAAAATTTCAGTGAAACTGTAAATGTAGGCAAATTTTTTTAAAGGAATACTGCACCCACTTTTTTCAAAGTTCTGTTTTTTTTGAAAAATCGATAGTACTGCTTGAGTTTAGTGCCCAAAACTTTTTTTTTTCGAAAAAAATCATTCTGTGCCGAGATTTATCGCTTTTTATCGCGAAAAAATTCCATTTTGAACGCGGGCGATATATCGCGGTGTTTGCGTCCGAGCTCGCACCGTCACGCAAAGACTGCGGAATGCGCATGACTTCACGCGCAAACTTTATTTTCCAACACTAATTTTTAGTACGACACTCCAAAATTCCGAACTTGCCGTTGTTTAGCGAAACTTTTGCTACTTGGCGCCGCATTCAAATTTGGAAAGCACATTCTGGTTTCGGCACGTTCCAGAAATTTTTTTCGACTTTTTCGTGGAAAAAGTAAATAAATCGACCACAGAGAATTTTTCAAAAACAAAATCTCGGACTTGGAAAAAGTGGGTTGAGTATTCCTTTAAACAGCAAGCTTCCAAACTGTTATAATAAAAACGAAACGGAGTTACACACTGTTCATAAATTCTAATTTTTGAAATTTTCAGTTTCAGTGAAACAGGAAGGTAAATTTTAGTGAATTGAACGTAATTCAGTGTCCAATTGTTCCTTTCCAATGCATTCAATACGGTATTCCAACTTCACAATCAAAGAAAGCACCAATTGACTTGAAGTTTCAAACCATTTTCAATTGGAATTCTTTGAAACAGAAAATGTTGCGAGCATCTTATTTTTATACGTATCACCTATACAATTTTTTAGTGCTAACTTTGAGTAATCTTCTTCAATTTGTTTGAGAAAAATCGGAAATCAACCGCAAATCACTAATTGTCTTCACTATCAAATTTTCCAACTACAATAAAACAGTAAAAAAATATTTTTAGAGTGTGATCTTTTTATTTACTGTTTGTTTCGAGGTAGTTTTAGTGCTTCATAAAGAAACCAGAGCTCCTAGAAAAATTACAGTTTCAATGAAACTGGCAATTCTGGAAGTTTTTTTTCCACTAATATGTATGCCCTACTCCCTATTAAATTTTTTTTCGAAACAGAAAAGTTTTTTTTGGCTAAAAAACACTTTTTTTCTAATTTTTCCAAAAATTTCACAGCCTCAAAAATAAAAATAAAAACCGATTGCCAAGATCATACAACATGTTCTTCATAAGACTCGAGCAGCGTGTGCCTTAGGGGCTGATTTGTTTTTAGGGGTGTAGTACGGGTTTTTGGTAACCCCTATGCACAATTTTGGGTCATGAGTCCCTCTTATCATGATACCAGGGGACCCCAAAGGGGCCAAAATCGACATTTTTTGTTTTTCTTGAAAAATTCCAAAAAAATTAGGGGATGATTGTGGGCTATAAAATAGTGTCTTCACAAAGTTTCAGAATTTTTGAAAAAGTTTCACAAGATTTATAGCCTGAAAAGTGCTATTTTGACATTTTTTTGAGAAAGATTCAACTTTATCCGACCTTAGCAGGAATTGCTCACACTTGGCACTAGTTTTAAATGATGCCCAGTAACAAGAGCTTTTGAATAAAAAAAAATTCGAACCGATAAGTATCTCTACAGGTTGTTTTCTATACCAAAATGTGAACACCGGTTTTGAAGAGCACACCTTGAAACGACTGGGAAAACCACAGGAGGGGGTCATTTTTATTGGTTTTAGGCTTAAATGATAGACAAAAACAAAAGCAATCAGATGATATACATAAACTTATTCAAATACGTAATTGAAATTTTATGTGATTTTTTTCCTGAAATCTCCAGAAGCTATCACATTGTGGACCATAGTGGTGTTCGTTGCACAGTTGAAGGTTAGGTGTCTCTTGACAAAATGAAGCCTATAAACAGACCAACATACCAATAACAAATTCTAGTTGGTAAACCAGCTAATTTCCAAAATTTCAAAAATGGGTCATTTTTCACCTAATCAACAGGGGGGACCCCATGAAAAAAGTGAAATTTTCAATTTTTCAAAACTCAACCATTTGTACTGGAAATTGTATATTCGACATGGAAACATACAAAAACCTTGCTAAAACTAGCTTAGACCTCTTTTGCATCGCTTTAGACCCCATTTTCAATGGAAATAGCGATTTTTGCATGCAATTTTTTGAAAAAATTATCACCGTGATCAGTGATTGATTTTCAAGACAAGGTTTTAGTATTGTTATGTTGGTCTGTTTATAGGCTTTGTTTTGTTAACAGACACTTAACCTCTAACTGTGCAATGAACACCACTATGCTTCAAAACGTGATAGCTTCTGGAGATTTCAGGAAAAAAATCGCAGAAAATTTCAAAATTGGTTTTGAGTAACTTTGTGTGTATCAACTAGTTGCTACAGTTTTTATCTATAATTTAAGCTAAAAACCAACAAAAATAACCCCCTCCTGTGGTTTTCCCAGTCGTTTCAAGGTGTGCTCTTCAAAACCGGTGTTCACATTTTGGTATAGAAAACAACCTGTAGAGATACTTATCGGCTCGAATTTTTTTTTATTTGAAAGCTCTTGTTACTGGGCATAATTTAAAACTACTGCCAAGTGTGAGCAATTCCTGCTAAGGTCGGATAAAGTTGAATCTTTCTCAAAAAAATGTCAAAATAGCACTTTTCAGGCTATAAATCTTGTGAAACTTTTTCAAAAATTCTGAAACTTTGTGAAAACACTATTTTATAGCCCACAATCATCCCCTAATTTTTTTGGAATTTTTCAAGAAAAACAAAAAATTTCGATTTTGGCCCCTTTGGGGTCCCCTGGTATCATGATAAGAGGGACTCATGACCCAAAATTGTGCATAGGGGTTACCAAAGACCCATACTACACACCTGTAAAATATCTAAGCTCTAGCTGCATTTTGAACCCCTAAGGCACGCACCACTATGGCCATGCTCCACCCTTACACAGAACACGTTATACAATCCAGAGCTAAAAATTTTGAAAATTTCCAGTTTCATCGAAACCTACATAAAATTGAAATTCTCCAGTACATCTACAGTTGTCCTTTCATCTCAAGTATTTGAAATACATTCATTTTTTCGAGTTTATTTTATTCATTTCGTGCACATCCAGTAAATTTTAATTTGATCAATCAGAACATTTGGAAAATTTACAGTTTCCATGACACTGTGAATTCTGGAAGTTTCACTTTTCACTAATGCATAACCGCTGTTCTGAACTAACTATGTATTAGGTTGTGCCAAAAGTCTTTTACACATTTTGTTTTTTGTTCGTTCTCCTCGGTGGGTGGACCAAAAATTCTGAAATTTGGCACACTAGTAGACCAATATCTAGTCTATATTTTATTCAAATCGGAACGACCTACTTCCATTTCTGACACAGATAAAATTCATGGAACTTTACCCAGTTTTTCACCTTTTGCGCAATTCTCAATAAAAAAATCCCAGAACTAGGTGAATTTTATTTGTTAATTAGATTTACAACTACGTACTAAGAGCTCATTATCACATTTTAGTTTGAGATTTTTAGGTGAGTCTCTGATTTTTGACGAGTGTTTGAAAATTGTGTGTTTTTTGCTCATTTTTGACAATTTTCAGAATTTTCCTAAACTTTTTTTTTCAATTTTCTTCCACAGGTGCCGGTTTTGATTGTGTAAATGTATAATACGTAGGAGTTGACATTGTAATTGTTTTCCGATAGCTTGGAACGAAATTTACAAATTTTGGATTGAAAAACAGAAATCACTGAAAAATTTTCAAACACTCGTCAAAAATCAGAGACTCACCTAAAAATCTCAAACTAAAATGTGATAATGAGCTCTTAGTACGTAGTTGTAAATCTAATTAACAAATAAAATTCACCTAGTTCTGGGATTTTTTTATTGAGAATTGCGCAAAAGGTGAAAAACTGGGTAAAGTTCCATGAATTTTATCTGTGTCAGAAATGGAAGTAGGTCGTTCCGATTTGAATAAAATATAGACTAGATATTGGTCTACTAGTGTGCCAAATTTCAGAATTTTTGGTCCACCCACCGAGGAGAACGAACAAAAAACAAAATGTGTAAAAGACTTTTGGCACAACCTGATACATTCAAAAAATCAGAATTTTTTTTTGTTTGAAAGCACCTTGCTTCCCTGTTTTCCCAAATTTTTTTAATCTCACAAGTTTCATATCTAGGTCTGAATCGAACTTAATCCATAATTTTTTCGACTAGTAATTTTAATAATTTTGTGGACGGCCCAGTAAACTAATAATCAACCCGAGTTTTTAGAAAAATTACAGTTTCATAAAACTGTAAATTTTAGAAATTTTGCTTTTCACTAATACGGAAAAGCTAAAAACTACCTTTTTCCCAATTTTTTCAAAAGTTCCACAGGCTTAAAAATAAAAACAAAACCGATTACCAAGATCGTAATGTCCATAACTCTAATTTCAAAAAAATTGCAGTTTCAGTGAAACCCTAAAGTTTTTTTTTCCATGATTCAACAATTTGATGCCATTTTCGTTGACAAAATCCAACTCACCACAGACTCCTTTCCCAACGATTCTCTATTCGTCATGTACCGATAAAGCACATTTCTCAAGTACTCTGCTTCTGCTGGATCTGCAATTCCATGCGCATCCATTTTCTTTTTTTGCGAGTTTCCATTCGGTCTTGCTCCTATTTTCTCATTACGAGAAACTTGAAGACGAAGGTCATCAGCTTCATTTAGAGAAGCATCGAGTTTCTGTTTCAATGAAGCGATTTCTTCTTTGAACTGAAAGAAATTCAATTTGTTCAGAAATCATCTATTTTGTCTTGGAAAATTTAAAAAAAAAACCCTCGAAAAATGTTTATGATTTTTCGTAGTTTTTTAAAGTTTTTTTTTTGAAAATTAGAAAAAAATCCGAAAAAAAACAAAAACTTACCGAAAACTCGCTCCTTCTATCCTCCTCTTCCTGTGCTTTTTCCACACGAAGATTTCCATTCTGACTGGATTGATCCGTTGATTTCAACTTGGTAACTTCTTCTTGAAGAGCATCAAACTGTTGGTTCTTTTCATTGAGCTCGTTGTACAGTTGTTTCACCTCTTTTTGAAGTTCGCGGACAACCTGGAAATCGGATTTTTCTATTGAAAAAAGGGGTCGAAAATAATGAAATTGAATTTTTTACATTTTTTATCAAGAAACATGCTGATTTTTAAACAAAAATTATGATATGAAGTCACAAACATCAATGCAGTAACATTTTTCAATTATTGGAAAATTTTCAAAAATTTTTGCAACTGCGATATTTTTTGCGAATTGAGAACCCATTAGAAAATGGAAGCAGTAAGGTACAAATTACAGTGAAAACTAAAAGAATGAAGTAAAATTAGAACAAGTCCTGATACACGTATACTATTTTTTTTCTAGTTCCATAAAAATTGGAAATCTGGTGAAATTGTAATTTTTTTCAAAATGAAAATTTTGGAAACATTTTTCTTGTAGTCTTACTGACAGAATAGACCGGTAATTTGTATCAATTACTGCTAGATTCGTAACAACGCTAAAAAATCTTCGAAAAATTTGCTTTTCTAACCTCATCGAAGATCAAACTGAATTCCTAATCCTTTCAAAAAAATTCTAAAAAAATTGAAACCGTTATTTTTTGTTTCAAAGTCCACAAATTTTCCTTAAACTTTTATCATTTTTTACTGTAATCCAAAGCTTTTTGCTACTCAAACAAAATTCCTAACACCTTCCGAAAAATTCTAAAAAATTTGGAACTGTAATGTCACCAAAAATTTCAAATTTTCAGAGTCCATTAACATTACTAATGTAAAAGTTTTATTTACTTTTACAGTATTTCTTACTCTATTCTACACACTAAATTCCTGACCCCTTCAAAAAAGTTCTAAAAAATTTGAAACTGTAATTTCACTGAAATTGTCAATTTTCAGGCATTCACAAATTTTCCTGGAATTTTTATCAACGCTTTCTGTTCGTGAACTAAATATCCTAATCTTTTCAAAAAAAATCTAAAAAATTTGAATTTTTTTTTCCGGAATTTTCATCAGCACTTGCAGTAACCCAAAGAAAAATTGACCTTCAAACTAAATTTCTAGCCGCTTCAAAAAAATTCTTTAAAAAATTGAAACTGTATTTTTTTTTCAATTTTCAAAGTCCACCAACCTTCCTCGAATCCGTATCAGCCTTGGCTGCCTTTGTCTCATTCACCGCAGTCAATCTCTTCACCTCTCCCTCCAATCCATCAATCCTCTCCACCAACTCCTTCGTCTCTCCCTCCATCATCTCTTTTTCCACTTCCCAGTGCTCTTTTTCTTTTTCTGCTGCTTTTTCTGCATTTTTCAGGAGCTCTGTTTTCTCTGCAATCTGGTTTTGAGCGGCTTCCAATTGTTCTTGAACATTTTTCAGTTTCGCTTCTAGATCCGATTTCTTCGATTCCGCAGCAGATTCCATGGATCTTTTCGTGTTTTCCTGGTGATCTTGTTGATTCTTCAAAGCCATTTCATGTTTCTCTGCTTCGGATTGCAGTTTTTCCTCGAAATCCGCCTTGAGCTTTGCGATTTTCTTCTCGGCTTTTGATTTGAGTTCGGTGTAAGCTGCTTCTTTTTCTTCGAGTATTTTGGAGACGTTTTCCAGTTCTTTGGCAAATGTTTCTCTGGAAAAAAATCATGTTCCAAATTTTTTTTTATTCATGGTACATCTCCTCAAACTAATGATCGCTCTATTGCCAGAGAACTTTATTATTTTTGGAACCGTAAAAATTTTTTTTTGAATTCCTAGATTTTTTATTGTTTTTTTTTTTGCAATAAATCGTGAAATTGAGTGAAAAATTTTACTGTTTCAAAATGAAAAAAGTCAAATTCAACCGTCTCGGAATTGATTCTCGGATTCAATCAATTAAAGAAAATTCAATTTGAAACATTGAAAAAATTTTGTTCGCAGTAACCCTAATTTGCATTTTTTCTGTTCCGATTTTTTTATTTTAGAGTTTTCAAACTTACTCTGATCGCTGACGATGGAACTTCGTAAAATGGATTTTCTAATTTTTTTCTGTTCCAAAATTGTTTCTTAATAGAACCCGATTCAAAACGAATAATGGTAGACGTGTAACAAAAACATCCATTTTGAAACAGTGAAAAAAATTTTGTTTGAAATTTTTCTAATTCATGAAACTATGATCGAATTCTGTGAAAGTTTGTCCTGATTATCATTTTTTTTTGAGAAAAAGGATTTTCTATTTTTTCCAATTTTTTTCCGTATTTTCATTTTTTTTTCTGTTCCCCGTTTTTTAAAAAATCAGTTGTAAATTTTTTAGTAGTTGTTGCGCGGTTGTTTTCAATTTTTCTAAAATTTCAAAAATCCTCCAGAAAGCGTTTTTCAATCTTTTGATTTTTTTTTCAAATTCCTATACAATTTTTTCTGAAAACCAGCAAGAAACAATCCTAGTCCAATCTGTTTTAAATTTACCTCGAAACTGTATAATTTCCTACATTTTTCTGGATCCCTATTACTTTTTAATTATTTTTTACTGTTTCCAAATTTTTCAAAATTGTCTATTTAGTTTTGGAATTCGTTGTGTCAATGATTTTTGCGTTGTATAAATTTTCCAATAATTCCCAATTTTTTTTACAGTTTCTCTAACTTCAAAAAAACCATTTTTAACTGTTCCTCTAATTCCCAAAGAACCATTATCAATTTTTCTACAGTAAAAACTCACCTCAACCGAACCTCCTCCGTTTTCTCATTCTCCCTATCAGCAACTGCCCTCTTTTCCCTCGTCTGCACCTCCTCCAAATCCATTTTTGTCTTTTCAACTGTCGCTTTTTGAACAACCAAGTTAGATTCTATGGTTTTGAGTTCAATGCGAAGATCCGATATCACTTTTTCCTGAAAAATTGAGAAATTTTGAAAAGAGTTAGAAAAAAAAGGAGAATTGCATCTGAAAAACCTATCTCTAAAAAATGGAAAATTTGGAACAGAAAATTTTGGATTAGTTCTGAAGGTTACTGTAGGCAAGCCACAACACACTCAATTGTTTTAGCACTCAATTCTTTTTTAGGATTACTGTAGCAAATAAAAACAGGCTAAAAACCAGACCTTTGCAATAAACTCGACCCTCATCTTCTCGTTCAAATCACTCAATTCGCGCACTTTTTCCTGGTCATTTGAAATGGAATTGGCCTAAAATTAGGGGTGAGCTGATAATCAGTGATAAGAATTACTGTAGTGAGCAAGCGGGAAAATGTGAGTGCTGTTAGGGACGTTTCAGTTAACAAATCATGTGAATTTCCTATTCCCACCACCTACCGTAACCCCCAAAACACCCACCTTAGCCTCCTCCTCCACTCGAATTCTCTCCTTCAACTGTTCAATTTCTACTCTCAAATTCTGCTCAACGGAGCTGGATTTTTCGGTGGCTTGTTGAAGCTGTACCTTGACCAATTCCACTTTTTCCTCTTTTTCCATTTCAATTTGAGCGAGTTTTTGCTCGGTTTCAGAGAGGGTAGATGTTAGGGTGTTTATCTGTAAAAACTGATTGTTCTCTATCTTTCATTTTGCAAAAATGCATGTACTTTAGAGAAAACCTACCTTTTCATTTAGTACCTTTTCCGATTTCTCTAAATCCTGAATCCTAGTCTTTTGAGCATCAGATCCTTCCTCCAATTTTTTCTGAAGATTCTCAACTTCTTGTTTTTTGTTCTGAAGCTCAGAATTCGCAGATTCCAGGGATTTTTGTAGCTGTTGGATTTCAGAATCCTTTGCTTCAAATTCTTCAGTTTTTTTCTGAAGTTCCAAGTTGGTAGAATCCAGGGTGTTTTGAAGGTTTTGGAGTTTTTCAAACAGTTCTTTTTTGGAATTTTGTAGCTCTTCTGATCCTTCTAATGCTGTTTTCTGAAGGTTTTCCACCTCTTCAAATTTCTTCTGAAGCTCCAAATTTGCAAATTCCAGAGAGTTTTGAAGCTGTTGGATCTCCTCATTCTTCTTCTGAAGTTCAGATTTCAAAGATTCCAGCGATTTCTGAACTTCCGATCCTTCCTCCGATGCTTTCTGAAGCTGTTCTATTTCTTCAGATTTCTTTTGAAGCTCTGAATTCGCAGATTCTAGAGAGTTTTGAAGCCTTTGAAGCTCTGAATTCAAAGATTCCCAAGTTTCCGATCCTTCCTCCTTTTTCTTTTGAAGCTCCAATTTCAAAGAATCCAGTTCTTCCATTGCGTTTTTCTGCATCTTCTCAATCTCCTCATTCTTCAACAAAACCTCTGATGTCACTGAATCCAGGGAATTCTGCAATTCCTGAATCCTCGTCTCTTGTTGTAAATTCAAGGCTTCTTCCGATGTCTTCTGTGAATTTTCCAGAGCTTCCAAGGAATTCTGAATTTTTTGAAGCTCCTCATCCTTCGCTTCCAAAGCGGTCTGCAGCTTTTGAATCTCTAACAACTGAGTTTTGACGTCTTCTGCGGATGTTTTCTGGACTTCTTCTAGCTCCTTGAGCAACTTTTCTTTCGCTTTGCGTTCTTCTTCATTAGCCTTTAGCACTTTTGCTACTTCCTCCGCCCATGATTTTTGAAGATTCTCTAACTCCACCGTACCGTTTTGATGCGCTTTCTGTATCTCTGTCATCAATCTTTTCAACTCCAACTTCTCATTTTCCGCTGCCTCCACTGATTTTTTGGCTTCTTCCATTTGCTTCTTCATTTCAAGAACCGCCTGATCTCCATCGGATTCCAACGCGTTTTTCAGGTTCTTCACGTCTTCTAACTCCTTTTTCAGGGCTTCTAGACTCTCTGCATGCTCTTTTTCAGTGTTTGTTGATGATTCTAGAAGCTGTTGTTTTTGAAGTTGGATTTCTTCTAGATTTTTCTCGGTGTCTTCGAGTTTTTGACGAAGGAGAGTAATAGACTCCTCTTTTTGCTTCTCGGACTCTATTATTTGAAGCTTGAGGGTGTCTGTCATGTCGGAGAACTCTTTTAGAGCGGTCTGGAAAAAAAGAACATTTTTAAAAAATTTTTGAAAAAAAATTTTCAAAAAAAAATTTTTTTTTTTGAAAAATGAAAAATTTTTAAAAAATTTTTGTTTTTTTCAACTCACCTCAGAATTTCCCAATTTGTTATTAACATTTTCCAAATCCATTTTTGCAGCATTCTAAAATTAAAAAAACCCTTTATTTAACCCATTTTTGACAAAAATTACCGTTTCCTTCTGTGATTCCTCCAATTTTTTGGTAAGGTCTTCAAGAGCTTCGCGGTTGGAAATCTGAATTTTTTGCATGTTTTCAAGGTTAAATTACTTCAAAAAACAAGAAAAACATACAGTTTCCTTCTCAGAATCCTCCAATTTTTTATTCACTTCTTCCAAAGTGGTTTGGGCAAGGGTCTAAATTTTTTTTAAAAATTGAATTTAAATTTTTTTTTTGTTAATTACCAGTTCCTCCAGAGCTTTCTTCATTTGTTCCAATTGTTCTTGCTCTTTTTCTTGCTGAAAAACATAGAAATTGATGGATTTTTGGGAAAATTTTTTTTTTTGGAATTTTTAGGGTTTTTTTTTCATTTGCAGGGGAAATTGAATTGTGATGACAAAAATTTTGGGCTAATTCAGGATTCATATGTACCAAAAAATTTTTCTGTTTCAAAAAAATTTTTAGCAACATGAACATTCAAATGAACAATAATCGGAGAGCAAAGATCAGTTCCCTATAAAAAAACTCAGTTTCAAAAACAACTGAAAATTATTTTCAGAATTCTTCAAATGATAAAAACGCCGTAATCTCTGAAATTTCAATTTGAAGAAATCCAATTTTTGAAAAAAAAACCGGAAACAAAAGAATGCACAGATTTTGAAAAATTTCAGTTTCTAAATTAAAAAAAATAACAATTTTCATTCAAGAAATTGATTAGTTGGTTACTCCGTATTTTTGAAAAATTTTCACAATAAAAAAACCGGTTTCAAAAAATCAGAAATCCTCGATAAATTTTTTGAAAAGTATTACATGACTTTTTTTAAAGGGTTGAGAATTTTTTGCAAAACTTGAAAAAAAATTTTTATTTTTCCTGTTTCAAATTTTCTAAACAATTATTGGAAATTTGGAAAATTAATTCGAGTGGTAGTGACTTGAGAGCATTTTGAACCAAAATAAAGCTCCATTTTCTCATCAGTAATAATTTTATCACTGTTTCAAAAAATCCTGTTCTACCTCTACCTCCTCTCTTCTGATAATGACGGAGGCGTTTTTTCATCTTCAAAAAATTTCTCAATTTTATCAGAACTGCCGGTCAAATTTTCAAAAATAAGTCAAAATCACGTCTAATCAGTGAAATAAAATTTTCCGTTTCAAAAACCTCCCAAATTTTCCGCAAACTCCCTTCAAATCAATCTCCGACCCCTAAATTTCTGAATTTTGAATTTTTCCTGTTTCAAATTTTCTAAACAACTATTGGAAATTTGGAAAACTGATTTTGGAAATGTCTTTTATTGTAATAGAATTTGAAAATTTTAATTTTCACATGAACCGAACTAATAAGAGCTTCAGTTTCTCATAAGAAATAATTTTTTTACTGTTTCAAAAAATTCCTATTTTATCGTTACCTTCTCTAATGATAATGGGAGTAGTCTTTGTTCTATCTTTTAAAAATTTTTCAATTTTATCAAAACTACTGGTCAAATTTTTAAAAATACGACAGGACAAAAATGCATAAATTTTCAGTTTCAAAAATCTCCAAAACTTCCTACGAACTCTATTTCAACTGATTGCAATGTAGCCTTTTCAGATCTTTCAAAAATTCTTTCTCTCACCTTGAACTCCTCCTGCTCCTTCTGCACATCCTTCTTACTCTCCTCCAACTCTTTCTGTATCTTTTCTGCCCTTTCAACCACATCTTCATACTTCTTTTGAGTCTCCTCCCTCAACAATTTGGCCTCTTCCAAAGCAGTCTGCAGGGTTTCGCATTTTTGAAGCATTTCTTGTTTTAGACGAGACATTTCGTGCTGAAAAGGTGAATTAGAATTATTGAAAAATTTTTCGGTAGCGGAATGTATTAATATTACTCTGAAAAATTTTTAGAATTTTTTTTAGAAAAAATTTGAAACAGTAAAAAAAAAATTTTTTTTCAATTCTCAATTTTTATCAAAAATTTAGATTTTGTGCTGGAAATATGGCCAGAAATGAATAAATTATTTTGAATTTTGAATTCAAATGTTGAAAAAAATTGAGAAGTAAAAAAAAATGTTTTTTAATCTTCAAATTTTTTTTTTCAAAAACCCACCACCATCTCATCCTTCTCCTTCTGTACTTCTTCAAATTTCGCTTCCAGTTCTTCACATTTTTCCACCAAAACTTTCTTTTCTGCTTCGAATCTGCAACATCAAAAATCAAAAATTCAAAAAAAAATTCCAAAAAAAAATTTTTTTTTCTAAAATTTTTTTTTTATTTTTTGTGATAGTGTTGAAGAAAAAATTGTGAATTATAGTGCACATGGTTGGTCATGCTTTTTCTGTTTTTTAGAAGAAAACAGTGTCAGTTGTCAGTTGTTACATCTAGGTGTAATTCACACATTTATCTGTTTTCTTGTTATTTTTTTCGAAAGGCTCAATGAGCTCAGGGGGTGGAGTCTAATAAACAGTTGTCAATTGGAAAAATAGAAAAAAAATGCAAAAAGAAGGCTACGAAAATTGTAAAAATTGATGAATATTTTTAATTTGAAACAAATTGAAACTGATTTTTTTTTAATTTCAAATTTTTGGGAAACAAAATTACTGTTACAAATTATTTGGAAAATTGAGAGAGAAATGACAGAACAATGCATGATCTCTAGTTTTTGATCAAAAACTTGTTAGTAGACAATTGAAAAATTCTAATTAGCTGGAATTTTAGTAGAAATTGAAACAGAAAAAGAATCTAAAATTGAGAAAAAAAACTATGTTTCAATTTTTTCCTTCAAGGTAAGATAAATATAATGATTGCTGAATGTGATAGCTGAATAGTAATTAATCCAATATCTCAAATTCAAATAGAAATTGGAACCGAGTTCTAAAATTTTGAAAATTTTGAAAATTTTCTGTTTCAAATTTTCTATCAAGATTTCAAGATTCCATAAGAGCCAATGGTCTACCGGGCTTCTTTTTACTCATACAAAAAATTTCAAAATCACAAAACCAGTAAAAAAATGGGAAAGACCAAGCCTCCAACATTATAGTATCTTGCAAGTGTTCGCAATTTCAAAAAAGTTATAAACAGTCATTCTCAATTTTCTTTTTTTTTGCTGACAGAAATTACAGTTTTCAACAGATTCAAAGATAGGAAAACAGTGAGAAAAACAATCCATTTACAATTGGCACTTTATGAAAATGTAAAAAAGTGATTTGATTACAGATTGCCTAAGACATTGAAAAAATATTCAAAGTATCTCTAATTTCTAAAAAATTGAAACCGAACACTAACTCTAAATTCAGTTTCAACTTTTTCTAGCTTTCTTGATCAAAAAATTCTTGGGAGACGGTAACTTTATCGAACAAATCCTATTCAGCTGGAATTCTAGTGAAAATAAAAACAGAAAAAAAATCTGGACTTGTGAAAATTTTCTGTTTCAATTTGTCCTGTCAACTTATTTGTCTACAACTTATCGATTCCGCTATTCTGCACAAATCTCTCAAAATTTCCTTGAAACAGATAAAAATGCAACATAATAATCCTATCTATCTACTAGCTAGCCTTATTCCTGCTCCAGGAGCCGCAGAAAAAAGATGTAGCATTTAGATATGTCGAAGGAGAGAAAAATGAGAGAAAATGTGGAGCGGGAAAGGCGACACAAAGAGATGCTCATCACTGGATTGGAAAGGAGAAAACGATGGAAAAGGAGAGGGAAAAAAGATGGAAAGAAACAATTCGGACCTCTTTTTTCAGATGGAAAAGAGGCGCGACGCGCCTCTTTTTTGACATAAACAACTGCTAATTTGGGATGAGACAAAAAATTAGCTGGTATTTTTTTTCGCATCTCGATTGAAATTTTAAAAAATTTCCAAAATGATGTAGAAATTTTGAAACCGAGAATATTGTCTAGGTGAAAATTTCTGTTTACCAAAATTTTGTATGGGTTTTTGAAAAAGTGTAGCGAGTCGCCTATTACCCCCATCTTATTTCACTGAAAAATTTGAAACATTTGAAACAGATTTTTCAATTTTTAAAAAATAAACTAGGCAGGGAAAATGCCTTTTCACCATTTTTGTAGGCTATGGATTTTTTTGAGGTACAAAAGAGAGTCACATTAAAGTTGTCCCGGTTTCTAAAAATTTTGAGACTAACTTGAAACAGAGAAAATTAATTTTGATTTCAATATTTTTTCTCAAAAAAATTCTAGGCTCTTTCAGAACGAATTACCCACAGCCTGTCCGATAAAAAAATCAACAATTTTTGAAACAGTAAAAAAAATTGACTGATATTTATCAATAGATTGACCAGCTTGCAGATTGTTCAAACCTTATTTTACTGGAATTCGGAAAATTTTGAAACTGATTCTCAAAAAATGAACTAGGCAGGAAACAATATTTTCATACATAACTTTTGATAGTCACTAAATTTCTTTTGAAGACAATAAAAAGGCTTAATTGGAAATTTTACAGTTTCTCCAAAATTTGAAACTAATTTGAAACAGACAAAAAATTAATTTGGCTTTCAATATTTTTTCTCAAAAAAAGTTCAATGATGGAAGATCGAATAACCTAGGAAAAGTGGAAAATTAGAAATTTTCGAAACAGTAAAAGTTGACTTCAAATTGATATTTCAAACTTCATTGTTCATTGTACAATGAGATTCCCAACTGTTTCCGGATACAAAAAACGTTTGGAACTGGAAAAAAAAGATTGCGAGTACTAAAATTTGTAATTTCTCCATTGTGTATCACCCATCTATCAAAATTTCAAATCGAAAATCGAATTTATAAAAAATTTGAAACAGAAAAATTTGTACTTTCATCAGTTTCAAAATTTAACGAACTTCTGTGAATCAGCCAATCAATACTATCAAAACATCCCATTATATCAAATTTTCTAGAAACAGAAACAATGTCTAATTATCAAAATGGAACTTTCTAACAAGGTTGAAGAACTCCCATTCAGAGCAAAACGTTATTAGAAATCCATTCAAAATGGAGAATAAAATCTCATTGTTTGCATTGAATAAGAATAAGTAAGGGAGAGCCGAACGGAGCTAGACAGACGGAGAATCGGAGTAACGGATTAGATTACTAATTTGGTCCGTCTGGAGAAGAGGAGGTCCCTAGAATAACAACGGAATCCAATTCTCAACGATTTTTGAAAATTTTGATAGAAAATCAAAATCACTGTTTCGAAAATTTACCATAAATTTTTGAGGGAATTTTTCAGCAATTTGTCGTACATACATCGAAGGAGCACCTTATTTTTCTGTTTTCAATATCTTCAATTTCCTCCAATTTTGTTTAGAATTTTTTTGGCATGCTATTTTTCACTAAAAACTATACTACTACACAAACTACAAAACTACAAGCACAAAACAAAACAGAACCAAACAAAAGAAGAATGAAAAACAGGACACAAGTTTAGGTATGGAATTTGAGTACTAGAAGGTGAAAAGGAGAGTTGTGAATTAGTGGATTACTGTGGCTATGTGATTTGGGAATTTTCTGTTACAGTGAAATTTTGTTTTGTTTGTTTTTTAATTTTTTCTAATTCGAAGTACGAATGTTTGGTTTGATAAACAGCAAATGTGCTTCAATGAAATTTTACTGTTTGCAGTTTCAGTGAATTGTCAACTATAAAAAAACCAAAAAAGTATAATAAGAAGTGGCCAAGATTTTCAATATTCGCAAAAATAAGAAGTGCAATGACTCATAAAATTACTCAATAAATCAAAAAAAATAATTTTTAAAAATTCAGAAACCGAGTTTGCTGCAAAATTGGTTGTTCAGAAAATTTGGAGCCAAATTCAATCCATTTTTTTTTGAAATTTCGAAAAAAAAATTTTGGAAATTTACAAAAAAAAAAAGAAAGTTCCTGGATTTTTTCTAGCTTCCAGTTTTGCGTAAAAAATGACTTTTTAGAATTTGAGACCTGAAAATAGCCGTTTTTCACAATTTTGAAAATTTTATCTATAGGTCAGAATGCGAAAATGGAAGCTAGAAAAATTCTTGAAATAAAAAAAAATTTCCGATACTTTTTTTCAAATTTTTTTCTCTCAATGAAGCTCACTTGCTGTGTAATTTTCAAGTTTCTAATAGTTGTTTTTTTTTCATTTTTTTTGTCTATTTTTTCCAGCTAAAACCCCCGATTTCTGATGTACCCGAGACGTACTCGACAGTGCGACGCGTCTCCGTCTCCTTGGTCTCGAACTCGACGGTGGCAATGTGATCGGAAGCGGCGGCCCGTTCCTCGTACTTCTCGCGCCACTTGTCACACTCGCCGACCTTCTTTTCGAATCTGATTTGACACAAAAAATATGGAAAAAATTCGAGAAAAAAACATAGAAATTGATAGGACACTCGGACCAGCCGACTTGTGTTCTGGAGGAAAAGGGGAATTCTTAAAAATTAAAAACTAATAAATAACACATTTTTAAACCTAGAAAAACCTAAAAAAAACTGAAGAAAAAGCCCCAGAAAAAAAATTTTGACTCTAAAAAAATCTAGAAAAATTCCTAAAAAATCCTAAAAATTCCTTAAAAAAACAACAGATTTACAACGATAAATTTCAATTTTTCCAGTTAAAAACAACACAAAAGCAAGGGAAACAGAGGGAAATTGAACTTAAAATTTAGGGTAAATTTTTAAAAAATTTTTTAAAAATTCAGGGTAATTTTCACATGCTCCTACACCATTTCCCAGGGTGATAAAAATGTTTTAAAAATTGGAAAACCCCCAAAATAAAAAAGAAAATAAACTAACTGTTCTCTAGCCGCTAACAAGGTTTTTTCAGCTTCCAGGCGATAAATATCAAAACTGGAAATATGGTCAGCAATTGTGGATTCCAAGTCAGTGTTTTTGGAGAGGGCATTGGAGAGATCGAGTTTTAGCTGGAAAGGATGCATAATTTGAAGATGCTGATTTAACCCAAGAATTGCAAAATTAGCTACAATTTGGGAATTTGAAAAACTTTGAAACAAGAAAAAAATTTAATTTTTAGAATTTTTAGAAAACTTCAGGCCAATTGTAAAGCGGTTTGATCATAAATTGTTTTAGATACGGACTAACTGGAACTAAAGAATTTTTCTCAAACTTGACATTTAAAAAATTTTGAAACAGAAAAAAATTTTCAATTTTTAGAATTTTTTTTTCAATTTTTTCTTGGCTTCAGGGCAAAAGCGGATTTTATGAGAATAAATTGTTGTATTATAAATAATGACTGATTGACACTACAGAGTTTGCCTAGAAATTGAAATTTCAAAAATTTTGAAACAGTAAAAAATTTAAAAAATTTAAAAAAAAATAGAATTTTTTACAATTTTCAGAAATCTCCAGGCCAAATTTTCATCGAAAATTCAGACTTTCCTAATAATTTTTCAAATGATAAATAATACTCACCGCCTCCACATCCTCTCTCTGCTCATCAAACTCATTGGACTCATTGGCTTCTAGTTGGACTTTCTGAAAAAAAAACACATTGTTTCTAAAAATTTCCGAAAAGAATTGGGATAGTTATCGCTTGTTTTCACTGTCTTCGCAGAAACTGTACAATTCTTAGAAAACAGATAAACTTCAATTACTCAATGAAAGAAAAGGAGAAACTAAATTCCTCGAGAATTCCAAAATTTTCATTTTTTTTGAAACAGAAGTTTTTTTTGATTCAAGAAATTTCGATCTTTTTTTAAATTTTTTTGATTTTAGAAACAGCGTCCAGTTTATCAAAATCTTATCCTGAGCTTGGAAGGAATAAAATTTTCTGTTTCAAATTTTCTAAAAAAAAATTCCGAGAAACCGAAAGTTTCATTACATAAAAAAATCCAACTGTTATAGTTTCGTCAAACATTTCAAAAAAATCGGTTTGAATTGGCTAAACTTTCAAAAACTCCATTAATTGAATACTAGTGACAACTTACAAAACTAATAAAAATCTGTTTCAATTTTTTAATGAAACAGAACTTATGTTATTTTCTGTAATTTTGAAAGTAAACTTTTTGGATTCCTTGACCATTAGAAAATTTTTCAATCGCCAATTTATGTAAAAATTTGAAACCGTATGCACATAGTTTTTTTTTAAGGAAATGGTCTACAATAGAACCTTGAAAAAAAGTTTTGCGCAGTCTGCTTCCAATGAAAATTTATGTTTCAAACTTTCCAAAACCTTCTTGAGAAACTGTAAGTTCTAATTTGCTCGTTGCAATTAGTTTTTCTAAGAACTCAAAAAAAAACCCAAAAATTTCTTCACTGAACAGTTTACCCTCTAATTACCATTTCTGACATTTGTCACATGCTCAATAGAAATTTCCTGTTCCAAAATTCCTAGAACCCTCTTTAGAAACTGTAAAATTCAATACTTCGGTCGCCCAATATTTTGAATAAAATCCTCCAATAACTCACCAACTTCGCCATCTCCAACCTCATCTGCTCCGTTTCCTCCCTCAATTTCTCAATCTCCTCATTCAACTCCGTCTCCATTACACCTCTCTTTCTCTCCTCTTCCTCTAAAACTGCCTTGACTCCCTGGATTTTGGCTTCAGATAGTTTTTCGATCATTTCGTTCTGAAAAAACAATAAATTTAGATCAGATTTGGACAAGAATCTTGCCTTTTCAGCTTCCAAAGCCTTATTCATCGCTTGGACCTTCTCAACTTTTTCATTCCATCTTTGGTTTGCATCAGAGTCTTGTTGCTCGAGGATTGCGCATTTTCGACGCCATTGTTCGATCTAAAAAAATTGAAAAAAATTGTAAAATTCACTAAAAAAAAGGAAACGTTTTATGTGATTTTTTAAAATTACTGTTTCAACAAAAATTTCTATAAATACGATTTTTCTTAATCTTCAGTATCCATAATGTATCCTTTTTATCCCTATTTTAAAATCACAGTTTCATCGCAAATTCAATTTTTTTTAAACTTTTGAGTTTTCAGTCACTTTTCCAAGAAACTTCTCGCTTTTGGTCATAATTTTTTTAAAATTGCAGTTTCATCCAAATTTTTTAGAATGAACAGTTTTCTCAATTATCAGTACGTTCTTCATCAGGTCAACTTTATCTTTCTCTAAATTTCAATCCAAAAATCTCACCGTACCTCAGAATCCTTGATCTCCAAAGCAGCATGCATTTCTGCCTTGGTAGTGGCCAATGTGATAGCGTGTTGTTGATCGCTCTGAAAAAACATTCATCATCCCAGCGAAGTCAATATTTTAGCGATGTAAATTCTTGAAACAAAAGAAAATTGTAACAGTTAAAATATAATTTTTAGAGCATTTTTTACAAATTGATTAGTAGTTTTCCATATCAAAGAAGCAAAAAATTCCCTGCTCATTTCAATTTAGGGAATTTTTGAAACAAAAAACAAACTAAATTTTGTAAAATTGTTTGCTTTGAATTTGTGAAACGTAATTCCTCTTTATGTTCTTCGATCCATTGTTGCTGATAAATTTTCAAAAAATTAGGAATTTTTTGGAAACAGGAAAGATAATTTTTTATTTTTTTCTATTTTTCCTATTTTTCCTGCAAAAATTGAAATTTTCGCAAATTTTTTTCGAATTATTGATTTCCTAACTCTTACATGATGCTAATATTTATTCATCTCTTCCTTCGCATTTTTAAAAAATTTGAAACAGTAAAAAATTGGATTCTGCGTCAAATTTTTTTATTCGACGATAAATTTCGAGTAATCAATGAAAAACATTTCTTAACTTTCAAATATTCGGAAATTTTTGAAACAGGAAAACAGACATTTCTATTTTTTTTAAATCTATCTTCATAATCTAGGTATTGATTTTCTAATTCCTTCCCAATATTTATCTAAAAATTTTGAAACAGTAAAAAACATAGATTTTCTAATTTTTTTTTCTTGGTTTTCTAGTTTTTATCAATCCCATGAAACGATTATTGACTTTCATGAAAAAAGCTTCCAAAATCGATTTTCTAAAACTTTCAAAACTTATCTATCTAAAATTTGAAACTCAATTTTTTTAATTATAAAAATATGGATTTTTCCTTCAAATTTTCTTACCTCATTAATCCGATTAGTCCACTCCTCCTCAGTTTTCTGAATCCTCTGTTCCATCTCCTTCACCCTCGGATGCTCCTCCTCCTCCCCCACCGCAATCAACTGTTCTTTCTTCTCTTGCAATGCCCTTATCTTGTTTTTACACTGCTCCAACATCTTCTTATAATCCTCACACTTCTTCTCCAACTCCTCTTTTCCCTCTGAATCTCGTAGTTTTTCTGCTAGAACTCTTTTTTCAGTTCGGAGTTTTTCGACTTTTTGAAGACACTCGTCTTGTGTGGATTCGAGAAGTTTCCGAGTGTTATTCACATCATCTACCAGTTTGTTATGACGATGGACTGCATCACGGTACTTGGCTTTATAGGTGGAAAGACGCTGTTTTAGACGGGAGGTGTAGGCCTGGAAGAATTACGTTTTTGAAATTTTTTTGAAAATTCATTTTTAAAAACTGATTTTTTTTTCTCGATTTTTTGGGAATTCTTCGGGTTCAATTTTTAAATTTAAATTTTTTAAAAATTAGAATTTCCACTGATTTTCCTAATTTTTTACAGCTTCAAAATATCCCAAAATTTCATCAAAACGAATTTTTTTTTGATACACGGGATTTCCAAAAATGTTTACAAAAATTCTAGATTTTTCCAAATCTTTTTTTGAAAGAAAAATGAAAAATTTCAAAATTTTTTTCAATGTTTCAAAAATTTTCTAAACTGTTTTCGAATGAATTTTTTCTCAATTCATCCATCCAAATCGTGATTCAAAAAAACCAGCAAATTTCGAAAAAAATGATCTTGACTTTTCAGGATTTTTTTTAATTTTAAAATTCCAAGAATTGTCCTCAAAAACAGTTCAAAATGATTTGAAAAATTTTTGAAACAGATTTCGATTTTTTACAGTTTCAGAAAATTTTGAAAGCTATTTTTGGTGTGTTGCAGTCTATTATTCTTCTCAATCAACGAGGAAAAAATAATATTTTTTACTGACTTTCAAAAAAAAACTACAGTTTCAAATTTTCTTTGAATTATTTGAAGGTGGTTTTGTTTTTGATAGAGTGTCTGGAATTGAATCTTCAAAATTTTAAAATTTCCTCGAATTCTTGAAATTAATTTTGTAACAGGTCGATCGAAAGGATCTAAAAAATGTTGATTACCTTATTTTAAAAACTTTGAAACAGTAATTTTTTTACTTCAAAATTGCCTTTATTACAGACAAAAAAACGCTTCTAAAAAATCAAATTGATCTTGAGAAAATTCAGAAACAGTTTCTAAATTTTTCTTTCATTTTCTGTTTCAAAAATTTTTCAATTTTTCAATAGGAAGTACAATTGGTATGTGGTTGGTGTTTCAAATTATTCTTCTTTTCAACATTTTGCACATTGCGCTCAAAAAAACAATTACAGAAAGCTTGAGTTCATCTTGAAAACTTTTGAAACAGTTTCTAATTTTTCCCTGTTTCAAACATTTTATAAAAATTTCAGATAGCTAGATTCTCCCAATGACTATGTATCTTGTTGTCGTTTATTTCTCTTATTTCTCATTTGTTTTTTTTAATTAGTTGTGAGGACAAATAAGAAGTGCATTAAATTTTGTAAGCTTTGTAAAAAAAATTATAAAATTTTTGAAACCCCAAAAAAAAAACCAACCGGATCACTAGTAGACTTCATAGAAAACGCATCACTTGTTACACTCTCTGAATCCGATGGAATAGTTTCCAACGCAGAACTGATTGCATTGGGGATGGAGTTTAGAAGAGAAGCCAAGGTGCTTTCATTGGAATGAGTAGAGTCTTCTGAGGGGGAACGACGTCTTCTGGATGGAGGGGACACTTGGGAGGAGAGGCCGAGACCGAGGAGATCAGCTTCAGGGATCTCGGACATGATGGCGGAGGAGGATTCCATGGATGTGTCCGCTACGGTGGTCCCTTCCCCGCTTTTTTCTCCCGGAGAGGAACCCAAAAATCGCTTGGAAATCGAAGCAGATGCATCACTTCCAGCGGTTCCTGGTTCGTTCTGAAAAATATGTACAATAAAAAATACAATTCTGTTTCATGAAAAAATCAGATAATTTGACTTTGAAAGTTGACAATTTTGCTTCGGAACGATTAGCTGAAAGTTTCAAAACTACTGTTACTGGGATCTCACCATAGCCTGTCTATACTGTCCAACTTGAGCAGCCAACTGTTCTCCATACTGTTGAGCCGACTGTTTCAGCTTCCCAGCTTCACTATCGATTCGGTTTTTCAAGTTTTTGAACATCTGTCATATGATATGAATTGATCGAAGGAAAATGAGGGGTAAACGGGTTGAAAATTATAAAATCCTAGGTGTTGTAGTCGAAAAATCACATGAAAAACATAAAAATAGCAGTATTTCGGCTGCCAAATCGACGAAACTGCTATGTGTGTGTTGTGTGTCGTTGTCTGTGTCTCTTCGAAAAACCTGTCCAATCCACGCCGACTCAGGCATCATTCAGTGGAGCGTGTTTGCATTTGCTAGACCCTAAAGCTTGTTCTACCCGGTTTTGGAAAATTTTTCAAAAAAAAATTTTTTTTTTGAAAATTGAAAAAAAAAAATTTTTTTAGAAAATTTTTTATTTTTTTATTTTTTCAATTAAATTTTTTTTGGTAACAGGAACAAGGAAACAACAAAAGATTAACAATTTCCACAAAATTTAACCAAGTTTTACATCGAATTTAGAAAATTAGACTTGAGATCCATCCATCAGCTTCCTTTTCAGTCCATTCTCACTGTCCTTGGCTTTCCCGTAGTTCCCGCACATTTTGATGGTCTTCACTGACAAATCGATCATGTCCACGGCGTTTGCAATGGATTTCGACAGCGATTTTGGGTCTTTGCTTTCGATTTTTCTGAAAAATCAGGAAATTAGAACTAAAAGTTGATATTTTTACGGTTTCAAGAAATACGGAAGGTTAAAAGAGAGGGAATTTTATTATGCTCAGTCTTCTGTTTCAATAAGATTTTTTAAAGCAATTTGACAATTTTCAACACTTTAAATCGAAAAATCAACTCACATCACGACGAATTCCCCTTCGGCTGTCACTTGCCGACGCGCTCCACTTCTGCTCGGCTCCTTATCGACTCCGATGACACTCGACACGGTTTCCGCTGTTTCTGCACTTCCAACTGACAATTTGACTATTCTGAAATGAAAAATTGAATTGAAAACGGAACTTTTTTAAAGTCAAAATCTGGTTTTCGCGCGATTTTTTCCGAAAAAATAGGTAAAAACTCACGCTGAATGGATGAAATCTTCTTTTCCCGCTTGAACTTCACATTCTTCATCGGAAGACGACGAGCTCGAGTCCACTTCCATTTTTCTGGAAAAAATTCCAAAAAAAATCAGATTTTCTAACGAAAAAGTTCCGGAAAACACGAAATAAACGTGAAATTCACGCGAAAGACACATTTCCGGGTAAACAATCGATGAAAATGACGATAAAAAGCTTCAAAAATTCGAAAAATCAACGGAAAATCCAGTTTTGGGGTAGAAAACAGGTCGAATTCGGGATTTTTGTCGGCTTCCGTTTAAAGGCGCATGTGTCGATTTACGCGGCGGGTCTCGCCACGATTCGGCAAATTTGAAAATCTTTCGAAATTCAAGAGTTTTCGCGGCGATTCCTGCACTGATTTCGGTGATTTTTCATGCTTTTTCTGCTTTTTTTCGAATTTTTTTTTCAAAATTCAACAAATTTGTAGTTTTCCAATAAAAATACAGCTTTTTCCGTCCAAAAATCCTCAATGTAGGCCCGAAATGAACTTAGAAAATGTGGAAAAAGTTTTGGCGCCAAGTTTTGAATTCTGGCGCCAATTTTGAAGTTTCATTGGTTTTTTGTCATCAATTGCTCATTTTTGCAGCGTATTTCTTGTAAAAGCATCACAAGTTCCGTTCAAAACGAGTCAATTTATCGATTTCCAACTTATTCCGAATTTGAAACTACAAACTGCAGTAAGACGCGAGTTTTTTTGATGTTGAGCATTAGAAATCGTCAATTTTATTCGAAAACCGCCCTTTTTTGTTGAAAATCTGCGATTTCCTCCTTCAAACTCCGTTTTAGTCGTTTCGAAACCCTTCGACAAACCGACACTCGTCATTTCTGCTCTTTTTCTCGTGTTTGCCCACTTTTCAATATCTCTTCTCTCTTTCTCATTTTCCCTCTCCTAATCCCCTATTTGTACATCTGCGGGTGTCCTGACAACCTCCTGCCCGCGGCCTTTCATCGATTTCGGCTTATCTCATCTTTTATCACTCCCTCTCCTCCGTGTTACTTCGAAAACATACGCAAATCCTTCCGTACACAATTATTTACCTTTCAGCTCAACTTCTTCTCGTAATGAGCGATCAGAAGACGGTGAGTCGCAGAAATTAGGGAACTTTTCGTTTAATAAATCTTCAAGCAGTTGCAGGGGATCGGACGCGTCGTGTCGAGCGTTGTCGACGTCCAACAGACCATGATTCATCAGTTCGAGGCGTTGTCCAAGGGATTGGAAGCTTTGAAGGTAACTTTTTGATGAAATTTTGAAGTTAGAACCCTAAACTCCATGTTCTCAGCTCGAGCACCAAACCGGAATCGCTCAACTCCGCGAAGATCTTCGACGCTCTGACGACCGAGCCCAGAAGCAGTCGGCTGACATGTCCCTGATGCACAACAAGGAAATGGAACGTCTTCATCAGATAATACACTCTCTCCTGGCTCGCGACGTTGCCACCACCTCCAATCCAGTTGCTCCAAATGCTCAGTTCCAACAGCAACAACAGCAGCAGCAACACGCCGCTGCTATGCAAGCTGCTCTGATGTTGCAGCGACAGATGGAGTTTGCTCAGGCACAGGCTCAGAATCAAGCGATGGTCAGTATGATGGCAGCTCAAGGGATTCCACAGCAGAAACCACTGATCGCTGCTGCTCCACAACCGAAACCTGCTGCTCCAGTGGCTGTGGCTCCGACACCACTTACTCAGGCTCTCGCAGCTTCGACGGCTCCTACAGCTCCATCTTCCGTCATAACCATCCCAGCTGCTACTCCGGCCGTCGCGCCAGCCCCAACTCCAGCTCCAGCTGCCGAGAAGCCCAAGCCAACGACCGGATTCACCTTCGGAACCCCCGGAGCATCGATCTTTGGAAAGAAGCCAGAAGTCTCCTCCACCGTTGTCATCCCACCAGCTGCCGCCCCACCAGCCCCTGCTGCCAAAGAAGCCGACGATGAGGAGCAGGAAGACGAGGAATACGAGCCAGAGGGCGAATTCGCGCCAGTCATCCCACTTCCAGACCTCGTCGAAGTCAAAACCGGAGAGGAGGAGGAGCAGGTGATGTTCAACAACCGCGCCAAGCTCTACATCTACGCAACGGAGACGAGCGAGTGGAAGGAGCGTGGAACCGGAGAGCTCAAGATGCTGTACAACGAGAAGGCGAAAAAGTGGCGTGTCGTGATGCGACGAGACCAGGTGACCATTTCGGAGGAGGCTATGGCTTCGGAAAACGGGAAAGAGGAGATGTGCTATAGATTTCAGGTCATTTTGTGGTCTGAAAGGGGAATTATTAGACATTTTACTGCTTTCCCAAATTCCAAACACCCTATTTTCACCTTGTAACTTTTCATTTTTCAGGTCCTGAAAGTCTGTGCAAACTTCCCGATCGTCAGCTCCATGGTAATCCAAAAGATGGCCAACAACGACAAGGCGTACACCTGGTTCTGCGAGGACTTCTCCGAAGACGAGCCAGCACACGTCAAGCTGTCCGCCCGATTCGCCAACGTCGACATTGCCACCGAGTTCAAGAATCTGTTCGAGAAGGCCGCCTCTAAGACCATCGACAGTGAGATCAAGCCGGCTGCTGCTAAGACGACGACTACAGAGGTGAAAAAGGAAGTGAAGAAGGAGATCAAGGAGGAGGTGTCGCCGAGCAACAAGGAAAACGGATGGGGAGACAAGTTCAAGCCAAAGGCCGGTGCCTGGGAGTGCAAGGGATGCTACATTTCGAACAAGGCCGAGGATGATCAGTGTGTGGCGTGTCAGACCAACAAGGACGGATCTGCTGGAGAGAAGAACATCTTCTCGAAGTGAGTATTTATCAGAAAGTTTGCAACTAATTTTTCCTATTTTCCAGGCCCTCCATCCTCCAACCCGCCCCAGGAACCCCGAAAGTCACGTTCGGATTCGGAGCCTCTGCCCCAGCCAAGGAACAAGTCACCGCTGCCTCGCAGTTCGGAGCATCTCTAAACGGATCCCCGAGCACTACCACAACTCCAAGTATCTTCGGAGGTGGAACCCCGAAAGCTTCGATATTCGGAGGAGCCGCTTCAGGAACCCCTAACGCTGCCCCATCCTTCTCCTTCAACACAAAGCCAGCTGCTGCTGCCGCTCCATCGTTCAACTTCAAGACGGCTTCCCCGGCTCCTGCTGCTACCCAAGGAAACGCGCTCTTCGGAGCCAAGGATGCTGCCCCAGCTGCCACCTTCTCTTTCAACAAGGCCGCCGAGACCACCACTGCTGGAACCCCAAAATTCACGTTTGGAAAGGCACCAACCCTTGCCGCTGCTTCTACTCCAACTGCCACCACTCCAGCTGCTACCAACGATGAGAAGAAGACGGAGACGCCGAAGAACGTGTTCGGAAGCTTTGCCGCTGGAGGAGAGACGTTCGCTTCGCTGGCCGCCAAGTCTGGTGGAACCTCGATCTTCAGCTCCGAGAACACGCAGAAGGCTCAACAGGAACTGGCGTCGTTGAAGAAGACGAGCATCTTTGGAAGCAAGAACAACACTCCAACCCAATCGAATGCTCAAAATGACGAAGAGGGAGCCGAGGCGGAAGATGGGGAATATGAGCCGGAGGTGGACTTTGCGCCAGTCATCCCGCTTCCAGATCTCGTTGAGGTCAGAACTGGAGAAGAGGAGGAGGAAGTGGTGTTCACCGCTCGTTGCAAACTCTACAAGTTCTATTCGGATCTGTCGGAGAACAAGGAACGCGGAGTTGGAGATCTCAAAGTGAGTTTTTATCTTTTTTGATTTGAAAATGGAAATTATCACTGGAAAATCTAGCTCATTCTGCTCAATTTCGCTATTGAAATCAACAAATTATTGCATGAGCAAATTGATTCGGAAATTTTAAATTTTTTTGAAACAGTAAAGTATCCAAAACCTAAATCTTCCATTTGCAGATCCTGAAAAACAGAGAGAACAAGTACCGCGTGGTGATGCGTCGTGAGCAAGTCCACAAGCTGTGCGCCAACTTCAGAATCGAAAAGACGATGAAGCTGACACCAAAGCCGAATCTCCCACAAGTGCTGACCTTTATGTGCCAGGTAAATTTCATTTTTACCCATTTTTCTGAGACATTTCTGAAACTGTAACTTGCAGGACTACTCGGAAGACACTGCCGCCGCGGATCCGGCCATCTTCACCGCCAAGTTCAAGGACGAGGGAATCGCCAACAACTTCAAGAAGGCCATTCAGGACGCTCAGGCGACGATGCCAGAGTAATAAGTCAATTTTATCCCCCTTAATCCCTACGGAATCTGAAAATCGTCTAGAACTTTCCCCCACCTCGTTTCCCCCCTCTTTCATCATCATCTCCCAATAGTTCTCATGGAAGACACGTGTCTTTTTCGTTGGCCCTCTTGACCCCACCATTTTTGTCAAAAAAATTTGCAACTTACCACCCGCCCCACAAAAACATGATCCTATTATATATCACCCATATGATCCCTGTTCTCATTTATTGATTATCTTTTATTTATTTATTTTCTATTTTTACACCCATCACACATGCCTAGACACACACGTATGCAATTGCCACCAGATAAATGTGAAAATGGCCCCCAAACTGAATTGTATTTTTTTCCTAGATTCTACTCTGTAATTTTCCCAGCTCCACGACACCAACAGAGGAAGGAAAAGTAGAAGGACTGGAGGGGAAACTCGTGCTCGAACTTTTTTAATTTTTAGGTTATTTGAGGTACTTGGAATGGCAGAAGATGATGAAGCCAAGAGATGAACCGATGTTGACAGACAGACAGACAAATTTTGAGAAACAATTAATACAAATCGAAACAAGAAAAAAAAACACAATATTCAAGAAACAACTTTTGAGATGGACTTTATCATTGGCCGACATAAGTAGAAACTTCGTAAGAAAACAAAACAAACACAGATGAAAAAAGTAAACAAATTTATTTTCAAAAAATTTAGAAAAGTTGGAAATTTTTCATTTTGAAACCTTATCTCACAGAGAAAAAGATTTGGGGGACCTAGAGATTTTTCCCTATTTTTTTTTTAATTTTGAGGCCTTATCTCACAGAGAAAAAGACCTATTAATTTTTCCCAATTTTCTAAAAATATTTTGAGGCCTAATCTCACGGAGAAAAAGACCTTTAAAATTTTCCTAATTTTTTTCAAAATATTTTGAGGCCTTATCTCACAGAGAAAAAGACCTTTTTCAAAAATAAAAATTTCCCTATTTTCTAAAAAATATTTTGAGGCCTTATCTCACAGAGAAAAAGACCTATGAATTTTCCAAAATTTTTTCCCTATTTTTCTAAAAATATTTTGAGGCCTTATCTCACAGAGAAAAAGACCTTTTTCAAAAATAAAAATTTCCCTATTTTC
>LR538322.1:0-23730 GCA_900883565.2 Caenorhabditis panamensis | reverse complement strand
GCTTCGCCTCTTCGTGGCGAAAGGGATCAACCGTTTCTCTTCGGAGAATCGGGCCAAGAAGCACAACCCCCTTTTTCTGTTTTTCTAAGTGTACTCCGGTTACTAATAGGCGGAAGTTGACTCGATAAATTCAAATCGACCCGTCCTAAAAAACCAAAGAGTTTCACGAAATCAATAAGAAGCCAGAAATTTCACTGAAGAAAATCAAAAACGACAAAAAACCAACGGACGAGCAGAACAGACCTATGAGAAAAAAGTGGCAATTTCGAGAGCAAAATGATGCAAAACCTGCTTTCTGAGCGCTATGAAATCGCAAATCGAGCCCAGAAATTTAATGAAAACTCAGAAAACCCGGTTCTCGAAAACTTTTCGAAACATGATGATGCAAGTTCGAAAGTCCATAATTTCACAATTTCCTTACGGTTTTCTATGGGTTTTAGATCAAAATGACCCTCAGAAGCTTAAGAAATTGATAAAAACTTAAAAAATCTACTGAAAAACCTCGAAAATCGCGAAAAATCCGTCAAAAACAATCGAAAAAGCCGTCGAAAAACCGGGAATCCGACGTGAAATTCAAATGTTCGACTTTTCGTGGCGAGATATCGGCGGCAAATAAATGCGTGCGCCTTTAAATTGGCGCGCTCTCAAATCGTTTTTCGCTTTGAATTCGCTCTGGTTTTTTGCATTTTTTCGACGTTTTTCGTGAGTTTTTCAATGATTTGCTAATTGAAATAGGTTCTAGGCGCTAGAAATTAGTTATTTCAACTCAAAAAAACAGAGAAATCGCTTAGAATTGGGAGAAAAATGAGGTTTCGATAGGGGTGCATTTGAAAACCGGTGGGCGCAGCTGGCGATGACTCATTGCTAGCGAAATTTTGAAGGTTTGAGCCTTTTTTTACAAAGGAATCGGAAGAAATCTAGGTTTGTCGTCGAATGCTCTGTTTTAACTAAAAATTTCTGTTTCAAAAATCGGAAAATGGAGCGCAATATTCAAATTGGCTAATTCTCGATGGAGTTGATAAGAAAAATTCTAATTTTCTGCTAGAAAATGCATAACAAACCAAGGATTATCACTTATTATTCATCCCTTTCGCATCACCAACTTCAACAACTGAATTTTGATGAAACCTTTTGTTATTTTTCAATTTTTGAAATCGAAAATTTTTAAATTTTTTTCCAAATCCTCCAATCCCTCGCCGTTCTCTCCTTCTTTCCCCCGATTCCCAACCTAATTCGGTATCTTCTAAATCCATCCATCCGCCTGTTTATCGTGTCCTTCCCCCCTCTCACTCAAACACACCAAAGTGCTGGGAAGGACGCAGAAAAGACCATATACACACAGACCAGTCCTCTTCTCCTCCTCTCTGATCGTCTGTCCGTCTCTTCCGGTACGCTTTTGGTCTGTTCGTTCTTCCGCGGCGGCGGAACGATGATATCGATTGATTTCTCTCTCCGTTCCGTCATCTTTTTCCATCTTTTCCGATGAATCTTCTTTCCATCGCATGGGAATATTATGTGTGTATAATCTTTTCTTCTCGGAAAGTTGGTCATGCGGCAGTTGGTGTGAAGAAGAATGAGTCATTTCTTTTTGATTTTTGTAATTTTTTTGAGTCCCAGAGCGTGAATTTGGATTTTTCAAAATTAGCGCTCATCTTTGAAGATTTTTTTTAATTTTTGCCGAATTTTCCACAGAGAATTAGCAAAAACTCAACCCCATGTTAGATGTGGTGAAGGAGAAACAGTAATTTTCTGTTTCAAATTATTTTAACTTATTTTTAAATTCTATGCTAAGCTGACAGTTGTTTCATCTCCTTGTCAAAAATGATGCATAAATAATTTTCAATTTTGCAAATCATAAAAAATTCAATTAAAAAATTAAAACCCCTAAAAAACCTTCGTAAAACATTGTTTTCCGTTTCAAAAAATTTCAAAAAATTATTCAGAGCTATTACGGCTTCGTTTATTCTTTCTATTTCTATGAATGTGCTGGTTTTTACAAAAATAACTGTTTCACCGGAATCAAATGTATTTTCTGAATTTTTGACAATCACTATCTTTTTCGTTTATGCTTCCTTTTTCGTCTTGCGAATTTCTAAATTTTTTAAATTAAAAAAAAATTTCACTGTTTCAAATTTCTTGAAATTTTCAAATCCTTGTTCATTTATCAATGGGTCTCCGTGCACTAATCCCCGATTTTCCAGTAACTAGATGAATATCTTCTCCGATTTATTTTTCCCGGTCATTCTCGGTCCTGTGGTCTTCAACTTTCTGTCACATTCTTCTCAATTCCTTCTGTCTTTTCGGGTCAGATTTATTCAATTGATACTACTGGGTCCCTCTTTTCAGTACAGTAGCCTCCAAAACATTTCCCCTGCTTTTTCCTCCTATTCCCAGGCGAAATATTGCATTTCTATTGCATTTTCGTAATAAAACGAACAAAAACAAAAGGTTCCCACCGCCCGGTGACTCATATATTTTCCATCGTTTCTTGTCGCTTTTTGCCTTTTTGTTATCAGTCAACGCCCACCATATTGCCCCGGCTTCTTCCTCTTTTTTGTCGATTTTTTGGTTGGAGCCTTTCTCGATTTTTCCTTGATTTTCTATGAATTTTCTCTTTTTTTACTAATTCTACGACCCAATTTTCAGTGAAAATGGCATCCCGCAAGACTGTCAACCGTCGTCAGCGCCCACAACGCGCCACGTCCAACGTGTTCGCCATGTTCGATCAGGCTCAGATCCAGGAGTTCAAGGTTTGTTGGCTTATGTTAGATTCGTGATAGAAGGAATGCTATTAGAATTGAGAAAATTCTGGGGGATTTTTGGTTTTTTTGAAACGGAATTTTCGAAGGAATGAAGATCTTCAAGATCTTAGTGGCCTCAGAATTGCCCAGAAAATTATCAGAAATTTAAACAGAAAATCAACTCGAATCTAATTTTGGCAGACACTGACTAAACTTTATCAATTTTTTAAAATACGGGGAAACTTTACTAGATTTACCTGAAACTGAGCCATTTTTCCTTCCAGGAAGCCTTCAACATGATCGATCAGAACCGCGACGGATTCATCGATCAGGAGGATCTCAAGGACATGTTCGCCTCGCTCGGTAAGATTTTAAAAATGCCAATTTACTGTTTCAAAATGTTCGTTCATTAGAATAATTGATATTCTTTCAATCGAATGGCAATAAAGTTAACCAATCCCCTATCTTCCAGGCAAAGAAGTATCGGAGCAGTTCATCGACTCGATGATCAACGAGGCCCCGGGAGCCCAACCCATCAACTTCACCATGTTCCTCACTCTTTTCGGCGAGAAACTGACAGGAACCGATCCGGAAGAGGTGATCCGCAACGCGTTCCAGTGTTTCGACGAGGACAACTCGGGAAAACTGAACGAGGAGCACCTCCGTGAGCTGCTCACCACTATGGGAGAGCGATACACCGAGGATCAGGTCGACGAGCTGTTCAGGGATGCTCCGATCAAGGTTGGTGGTGCTTTTTTGGTAGAATTGATTCGAAAAATACGCAAGCCATTCGTGAACTTATTGGGGTTCTAGGGTTTCGCTGAAAAATTGAGAAAGTGTTGAAACTGAAATTTTTAGTCGTTTTTAAAATTTCTGAAGAAACACGCTTTGCAAATTAAATTGAAAAATTGAAATTGATTTTTGGAAATTCTACATGAAAAAATTTGGATAAGGAATTGTCTCTGAACCAGCTTAAAAAAATTTAGAAAATTTATGAAACTGTAAATTTTGAATTTTTTCTATTGAACTTGGCCCATAGAATAATTCCTTTTGTTATTTCAAAAATTAGATAAAGCTTGGAACCGGAATTTATTTTTTTGTGGAACTTGTTTTTGAAAAAAGTTCTACCGGGCATTATTTCTTGTAGTTTTGCTGCTTTATTTGTTTTCGAAAAATTAGCAAACTTAGCAGCCAGAAAAGCTTGTTTCAGTTGACAAGATTCATTTTTAGGCTTATTTGGAATGTAAATTTTTGAATTTGTTAGCTTGATTACATATCTCCACTATTGGTTCTTATGGAACTGGCCAAAGAAATTAGGAAAGTTTTTGAAACTGTAAAATTTGCTTTTTTTGTAATCTTTTAACCCGCCGAATGATTCCTTTCCTTCTTTCAAAAATTTAGAAAAGCTTGAAACCGGAAAATTTTTCAATTTGTTAGTGAAAGAAAGAAGCAATCATAGACGTGTTTTATTATTTTTCCTGGGAGGTTTAGAAAATTTGTAAAAATTTTGAAACTGAGCTTGTTTGTGTTAGAAAATCGTGAACCTTTTGAATAAGTAATACAAAATTTTCAAAATGTTTGAAAAAACTAGAAACTGATTTTATTTTTTTATCACAAATTCCCTATTGTTGCAGAACGGCCAATTCGACTACGTCGAGTTCACTCGCATGCTGAAGCACGGAACCAAAGACAAGGATGAGGCCTAAGCCCCGCCCCCTTTTTCCCTCCGTTCCCAATTGCCCTCACCGCCGCTTTTCCTCTTTGCCTTACAGTACCATTTACTCCTGGAAATTACCCAAAAATCACCCAAAAATCTTCAAAAACCCCCATATTTATTGTCTTTTTGTATTTATCTCTGCCCACATCCCCTGGAATTTGCTGATTTGCTTATTGTGCATAAATAAAGTGAGAACGGTTGGAAAAATTTCAGGAAAATTGTTAATTTATTGAATCTTGACTAGAATATCTTGATTTTAATTTTTTAAATCGATCACGTTTTTTTTCTAATTTTTAAAATGATATTATCATTTTTTATCACAGGAGAGTGTTGTTGAGTTCGTCGTTGGTCGGATTCAAGAGCAACAGAAGTGGAAGTGGCGATTTTTCGAGTTGGCGGGTTAGTTCTGTAATTTTTTTGAAAATTTTGGAAAAAAATTGAAAAAAAAATTTTTTTTTTCGCGGTTTCAAAATTTTTTATTTTTTATTTATTTTTTAAATTACAGTAATCTTGGTGGTTTTTCATTGTGAAAATTGAATTTCTTATCTATTTTTATCATACCATTTTCCCTAAAATTTGAAAATTTCCAAAAATTTTGACAATTGAACAGAAAAATTTTTAAAAATTGCAGTTTCAAAATTTATTTAATTGCTTGAATTTTGGAAATTACAGTAATCCTGGTAGCAAATTTATCACCAAATATAATTTTCTCATCTGTTTTTATCAAAGCGCATCAGCTAGAATTCGAAAATTTCCGAAAAATTTTACATATGAACAAAACGTTTTTAAAAATTGCGGTTTCAAAAAATTTTAACTAATTTTTATTTGAAAAGTACAGTAATTCTGTGTTCGTAATCTATGCAGAAATATGGTTTTTTTCTCTCCATTTTTCACATAATGAAAGCGCATTTTTCTGCTGAATTTGGAATTTTCAAGAAAAAAAAATTGAAAATCGGCAAAAATTTCTGTTTCGAAATCTTTATTTTTTTTAAATTTCAAACGTACAGTAATTTTGTTTGGTTTTTCATTCAAAATGTGGATCTTTTCTCTCCATTTTTCGCATAATGAAAGCGCATTTCTCTGCTGAATTTGGAATTTTCAATAAAAAAATTGAAAATTGGCAAAAAATTACAAAAATTTCTGTTTCAAATTTTTGTGAAAATTTCCAGAACCGAGATTTCTTCAATAAGAGGACACTGAAATTGTCTTATCAAATTAAAAAAAGCTACAGCAATCCTTTAAAAAATCCTACTCCAAAAACTTTAGGATTTTTGATTTTTGCTCTTTTGATAAATCTAGATTGAACATTTGGTTTCAGTTTCAAAAAATTACAAATAGAATTGATTTCAATTTCTAGCAATGACCGTGGGAAAATTCGGAACAATTAGAAAACTACAGTCATACTGAAAAAACCAACAACAAAAAAAATTAAAAATCGCGTTTCAAAATTTTCTAATTTTTCTCGGATTTTTGAAAGTTTCAATAATTCTGCTTCAAGCTTATTCAACTTTCAAAGTTCGAAGTTTTCAAAAATTTTCTGTTTCAAATTTTTTCGAAAATAATGGTTTCTTGAGAGCCACAATACGGAAAGGACATACCGATTACTCATTCCCAAAAAACTAAAACTCACCACTAAAAATGGTCTGTGTCTGTGCCAAAGTACACTTTTGCGATTTGTAAATCGAACAAAACTTTGCCATTGTGGCGGCGTGCAACGCCGCGAAAAATGGGTAAAAGCCGTCGGTTTCATTGCCGAAACTGCAAAAAAGTATTATAAAATTCTACGTTGTCTCATCGTGATTATACATTTTTGAAAAAAAAAATTTTTGAAATTTTTTTGAAATCGTAATTTTTTCTGTGTTTAAAATTGGGTTATTATTTTTTTTCTAGCTAAGGACGACGTTGCACTGAAGTAGTAAAAATTACCAAAATTACAAGTGAATTTTTCGAAACAGTTTCCCAAATTTTTACCTGTCAAATGTTCCTTTTTTGAGTTGCGTCAGTAGGATACTGGTAATGTTTATGGAGACCACGGCTAATGGGAAATCCTGAAATTGCGAATTTCCATTTTTGATTTTGGGATTACTGTAGTTCTGGGCTATGAATCTAGACGAAAAAGTTTAATTACTGTAGAATTTTTTAACAAGAAAAATTTTAAAAAAAATTGAAACCGTGATTTTTAGAATTTTTAAAGATTTTTTCAATACGAACATCTCAAAATTTGAGCCCTTGAACCTAGACTACAGTTTCAAAACATGTTCAGAATTTTTTACGAAAAATTTTAAACATTCCTCTTTCTTTTCTAACCCAATTTATCAACAAAAAAAATCCAGCTAATTTTTTTGCTGTTTCAAAAAAAAAATTTTAATCGGAGGAAAAATTGAAAAATTGATTCTTGAACGTATTCTTTTTCGTAGCGAGATTTTTATGTTATTACTGTAAATTTGAAAACAGTTCTCAATTTTTTTCCAAGAGACCGACTATCCATAAATTTTTTAAATTTTTTTAAAAAATTTTCTGAAACAGTAATCCTCATTTTTTCCAATAACTCACATTAGGTTCCGTAGTGGCCAACACAACCATAGCCCTCAACAAATCCCCCCGAATCCTCTGTGTAAAAGTGTGCATTTGCAACAATCCCAACACTCCACACCCCCGAAAATCCGTTTCTGGAGTCGCTCCTTGAAATCCTACAGTAACCCAATGAGCACCGACTCTAGCAGGTTGTCCTGCTCCATTTGAAGGGTCCAAGGCATTTTGAACGTTTTGAAAATAGTCGGAAAGCAAGAGCCAGTGGGTTCCATTTGAATTGTCGTAGGGTAATTGAGCCAATTTTAACAATAGACATTTGTGAGTGTAGGCCAACGGAGACATTTGGGATTTGACGGGGCGGCACAGACAGACATCCAGAAGACGGTCAAATGTGGAACGAGTGTCTATCATAGATGTTTCTTGAGGACTTTGACCAATGATTGCTACGTCATCTGGAGGCTCTGAGGGATTTGAAGAAGTGGGACCTTGAAGGAGAGGGAATAGGTCTTGAAGAGGGGTCTCGGCGGCTACAGCTTCTGTTGGAGAACCAGGTTCATCTAGTTTTAGAGCGTCGGTTCCTTTTAGCTCGATCTGGAAGTTGGGGGAAATTGAAAAAAAAATTGAAGAAAAAAAAATTTTGTTTTTCAGTTTCAAAATTTTTTGAAATTTTTTGAATTGCAATTTTTGACGTTCTTCCGTTGCCTTCGGTTGTTAGATCTTGAATTTGTCAACAATTATATCCAATTTTTATTTTTACTAGCTGTTGAAAAATTGAAAAAAAAAACTTTTTTTCAGTTTCAAATTTTTTGAAATTTTTTGAATTTTTAATTTTGGCATTGAATGAGAGCTAGTGGAGCTTGGCAATTGTAATAAGAGAATTAGAGTTTGAATTTGGTACTAACTGATTTTCCATTAGTACGAAAAAAAAATGAAAAAAAATTTTTTTTTTCAGTTTCAAATTTTTTTTGTAATTTTTACTTCCAGTTCTTGGCACTAGGTACTCTCTGGTAGGAATTGTAATGATATAATATAAGCTCGAATTCGTTACTAATTGTAAGACAGTCCCGATAGCCTTTTGTTATCAGCGAAAATTGAAAAAAAAAACAATTTTTTCCAGTTTCAAATTTTTTTGGAAAAAATTCTTGATTTTTTAATTTTCTGTAATTGAGCTATTTTTCCAACTTTAAAAAAATGCGAACTAACAAAATTTCCATAGTTATGAAATTCCAGTTGTTGAAAAGTAATTTTCAAAAATTTTCCGGTTTCAAATTTTTCTAAGAATTTTAGAATTCATTTTTTGCCGTTGGTTGAGGTTTTGTAAATATTCTGATAGTTGATTCAAAATTACAAATTACTAAAAGTACCGTACCTTTTTTTAAAATTGAAGTAGGGAAATTTTTTTGAAAATTTCCAGTTTCAAAATTTTTTGTAAAACTTATGAATTTCGATTTCTGGTATTGGGTGCGAGTTTCAATTTCTTGAACAATGCGATAATTTATTCGGAACTAACAAATATCCCACATTTCGAAAATTACCTGAAATTATCAATTGTTGGGAAAAAAATTTTAGAAACATTTTCGGTTTCAAATTTTTTTGAAAATTTTGAAATTTCGATTTCTGGCATTGGATGTGAAATTGCAGACGGTCTGATAATCTATTCAAAGTTTCATAATGATACTAGAAAAAATTTCGTAATCGTCTTCGATAAGAAATGTTTTTTTGAAAATCCGAAAATTTTATGAAAAATTTTCAGTTTCAATTTTTTTTGGAATTTTTTCTCAATTTCATTTTGGCATTAGGTGGAAAACTTGTGTAGCAAAAAAAATAATTTTTAATTGTTTTTGAACTGAAAAAATTTAAAAAATTTGTTTCTGTTTCAAAAAAATTCCAAAAATCAGTTTTTTTCCAAAATTTCGTTTGCAGTTTGGTTTCCATAGAAAAATTAATATTTCCCACCTCACACCACTCATCCAACACTCGCATTCTTTCCTTCTTCCAATCATCCTGCTCATTTTCCAATGGATCATTTTCTGCTTCCATTGAAAATTTGAAAATCAAATTCTAGAAAATAAAATAAAAATCGATAATAAACTTTTCAAAAAGTTCTTGAAAAATTAAGAAAAATTGGGGAAAAAGAACGAATAAAAGGGCATTTTTCTTTCTCAAAGAAAAGGGGAAAAGAAGAAATTAGTTGAAGGGAAAATGAGAGAGAATGGGAAAAAAGGAGAGGGTAGAGAAAAAGGAGACGCAGACAGTGAAACAGCTGTCTATTACACGTTCTCGAGGACTTTACATGACAGAATTCGTCCTAGACAGCTGATAAAACACGGGTTATAAGAAGGGGAAAGAAGCAATTGATCAATTAGTCATTCTAAAAGCAGAGAATAAACAGAAACATCAAAAGTATAAGGTTTTGGATTAGAAAGTGATAAAAAACTACCCAAAAAGTTAGTTAGAACTCCCAAAAAATCATAAAAACCCCTCTTTTAGAAGAAAGAAGAAAGAAAAAAAGATAAGCCCAATGCGGGGCTCGAACCCGCGACAACCAGATTAAGAGTCTGGTGCTCTACCGACTGAGCTAACCGGGCGGCGAGAGAAACGGGTCGACAGGGCGTAGACAAGGTGGCGGCGCTCCCCGCCGCCAGTTGTATAGTGCCGGCGCACGCGCCTATCGATTTTTAGTACTCTTTCAGTGTTTGTGACCTGTTTTTGAGGGTTTTTGATTGTTTTTGAAAGGGAAATTGATTAGATTTTGATCTTTTCACTAGTTTGAATGATAGTTTTGATAGATTGGAAGCTAAAACTTTCTAGAAAAATGAGGTTCCTGTTTTTTTTTCTCTGATTTTCTACTTGATTTGTAATGTTTTTTATAGTTTCTAACAATTGTACGTTCTAATTACCTCTGAAAACCTAAAATCTAGCGGGGGTCTTTTATTTTCCAGTTTTCCATCTTTTTCCCTTCAAATTTTTTATGAAAAAGTGATAGCTGAATATGCAAATCAGAAAAAAGAACTCTTTCCCTGCGAGACCCGCATGCGCCTTTAAACAGAATGTGGCTCTTTGTTTTTGTCATTCTTTTTCTAAAAAAAAACATAAAGAGATCGATATTTATCATCGAAATTTTTATTTTTTTTCGTATCAGTGAATTTTTATTTTTTTTACAACCTGAGGGCCTGGGATTTTGGAAAGGGATTTGGGTCTCGCAGCGAAAATGATTAGTTGTCATTAATTGGGGTGATTAGCTGATTTTCATCACCTTTTATCATTCCAAAAAAATCTTTAAAAAAAAGAAAATTTTGAAAAAAAAAAAATTTTTTTCGAAAAAATTTTTCCCGCTTCAAAATTTTTTGTTAGGATTTTCAGTCGATCAAAAATCAATTTAATCTTTTTATTATTTTGAGAAAACAAATTTTTAATCAAAATATCGATCAAAAACATTTTTTTTTCAATTTTCTCCCATTTTGATATATTTTGGGTCTCGCCACGAAAATTCAATATTGCGAAAAACAATATAAAAAACAAAACAATTTCCCATCTCCCCAAAGCCAAAAAAAAGCAAAAACAAAACTATACAACAGCAAAAAGAGTCGTGAAATCTCCTCCGAGCCATCTCATGAGCCGCCCGTTGCCATGGTGATAGGAGAAAGAGAGGGAAAAGAGAAAAATTAAGCAGAGAAATAAAAAAACAGCTGAAAATCTGACTTCTAGTTAGGGAAATTGATCGATAACACTCTGAAAAACTGGATTTTTTGGATTTTTCCTCGAATTTTGGCGATTTTTTGAAGTTTTGAAATCCGACGCCCCGCCCCTTTAATGCAAGTGCGCTCCACCGCACTTACAGTAATTTTCGTTTTTTTTCGCATTCTTTAGTCGGAAATTGTCATATTTAGACCATTTTTAGCGCTTTTTTCAGTAAAAACAAGTTGAATTTACTAATGTTCTATTTTTCAGATACAATGGAACCAGTTCCGGAGGGTATCGCCAGACCGGAGCCCACCAACCACTTGGAAAAACTTTGTCGTATACCATTGGCAGCTGTTTGCGAGAATTTGACTTTGGCTGATGTGTGAGTTGATTGGAATTGTTAAAAAAGGGATAGAGGGTGTAAAAAGTAGCGCAATTGACCGAAGAATTGAAAAAAAAAATGAGAAAATGGAAAAAGGGAAAAATGGGGGCTTTTTTTGGGCTTTTTCAGCAAAACCCCCTGTTCCGAGTCACTGAACCCGGGGGACCACGCCCCCTCTTCTTTCTTGATCCCTCCTCTCGATCCATCCTGTCGATCCATCCCGTCGCTGCTCCTTCGTCGTCGATCCAACTTTCGTCGTCTCGTCTTCGAGTGTCGCTGCTCCGATCTGGCGCCAGTTTGCCATCTTTAGGGGGCTTTGGGACTCCTCCCGCAAGTTCTGATTAGTGGCTCTCCAAGCCGTGCCACCCCAGGACGGAATCGAACCTGGGGTGTGCTGGGGATTGATTCCCAGTCAACCCTCTTATCCGCTAGGCTATGAGGGTGCACGTCTGGACCTGTACAAGGGGTCCTTATATATTGGACCCTCCTGGGAAGTCGTGAAGGGGGTCGATAAGGTGTGCTAATGGTTAGAATAGACAAAAGGGAACCGCCGCGAAATTGGGGCCCGTGAGGTGTCGGCTGCACAAAAATGTTACCCAATTTGAGGCGAAAATTGAGAAAAAAAATAGAAAAAAATCTTTACAAAAATGTTTTTTTTTGACCTACTCTTTTTTCTCTAATCCTCAAATTTTCTGCATTCGGAAAAATTGAGTTCTATTATATTAAATTTTGCAAAAATTAAAAACAATTTTTGAACATTTAGAATTTTTTTTCTGTTCCAATTTTTCTCAAATTTTTAAAATTTCACACTTTTTTCAATTTTTTCTTTCCAATTTTATCTTTTTTATTTTACAGCGTCGACATCTCCCTCGCCACTCCACGATGCAAAGTTGGAATTCACAACGCAAAACTCGTAATTGACCGTCTAGAAGTGGCCTTCGACCCGAATAACTCGTATGTTCTCGCTGGAATCGGACGGAAAAGTGTCAAGTTTGGATTCACAGTGCCGGATGGAGTGGTTCCGAATAGTTATAGACAGATTGGACCGTATAAGTATAAGTGGTGAGGTTTTTTTGTTTGAAAATTTGGAATTTGAGGAAAAAATTGTTTTTGTTTCAAAAAAAGTTCATAGTGGAAATTCATAAATTTCATTCAATGATGTTTCCTTGATGTTGTCATTACTATCGATACAAAAGTAAAAATTTTGAAAAATTATGAAAACAGAGAAATTTTTTGAATTCTGAATCTAGAAAAAAATCGGAAATTGTGAAAAACAGCCAATTTCTGGCCTAAAAAGCTAAAAACATTTTTTTTAAAATTTTGGCTTGAATTTTCAGCTCTGCGAATTTATTTTATATTTTTTCTAGGTCAGAAAGCAGAATTGGGAGCTAGAAAAATTCTGGAATTTTTATTTTATTTTTTCCTTATTTTCATAATTTTTAAAAAATTTGAAATTTCCTGTAAAATTGGCTGACCACATTAATTTCCCTCACTGAAAAAAATTATGGTAATGAAGAGAAATTGAAAAAAAAATTTGGATTTTTTTAGTTTCGAATTTTGTGTTTCTGAGAAAAAATTGAAAACTGAAAAAAAAACGAAAATTTTTACAAAATTTGCGAATTTTTTTGATTTTTATCCAGATCAAAACACAAAGTTATTATAGAAGCTAGAAAAATTCTAGAAAATTTGTTTTCATTTTTTTAACATTTCAATGATTTTTTTTCTTCAGAATTTTTTCATTCAGTGAAAATTAAAGGCTAAAATAAAGTGTTTTTCGTTTAAAAATTGCAAACAAAAATTTGTGTTCAAAAAAAATTTAACTGCCAGTTTCACGAAGTTATCCGATTCCCAGGCTTTTCCCAGGATTTTTAATAATCACCACAACTAATTTTTTAAATTTTCAGCGCCAAAACCCCCGAAGGATTCTTCACCAACCACTACGACATGGAACACGGCATTCCGGCAGTCCTCAACTTCTTCGTCTCGATCTTTGATTGCTCCGAAACCAGTATTTCCCTGCTTTCCATCGATCTATCAGTGATTGCGGATCTTCGATCAGTCTTCGAGATATTCAAGCACTTTCGAAAGATTGAAAAGTTGATTTTGAAGTCGGGACATCGAGAACATATTGATCTGACACTTGCCAACAACATGCACATGATTTTGAACAATTGGGACATTCGACAAGCGTATATTGGAGTGAATCCGGATGCTGTTGGAGATAGTGGACTTTTTAGTGTCAGATTGGCCATGAATCGGTTTGAGAAGGTAAGATTTTGATTATTAAAATTTTCTAGAAGATCAAAAAGTTGAGCATTATCAAAAAAAAGAAAAAAAATGATTTTTGAAATTTTTTGAAACAGAAAATTAATTTTTTTTTAATTTTCTGGTAGTAGAAACTGTACAGTACAGTTTCAAAATCAAAATTTGACAGATTAGAATTTCTAAAAATTATTAGACGAGACGAACAAATTTTCAATTTTCCAAATTTTTTACTGCGTCCTAAAAAATTGGTTTTTTCGCTGTTTTGATTAGCCAATTTTTTCATTCAGAAAGTTGATACCGAAACATTGAAAGAATCTATGAAAACAATTTTTAAAGCATTTTTTGGGACAGGAAATGATAAAAATTTGAAATTTTTTTTTCTGAATCATAAAAACTCTACAGTACTGTTTCAAAGTCAAAATTTGACCGTCTGGATTTTTTAAAAATTGATGCTGTTCTTGCTGCTACATATGATACCACAAAAAACCGTTAGAAATTCAAAAAAAAAATCTAAAAACTTTGAAAAAAAAATTTTTCTGCATTTTTGCAGTTTCGGGATACTGCAGCTGAAACGAACTTATCCCAACAAGAATTCTCACCATACTACCAAAGTAACCAATCAATATTTTTCGAGTTCCTTTGAAACAGAAAATGTGAATTTTTTCACCATTAAAAAATTTTTTAAATCGATTTGCAAGTCAAATTTCAAATTTCAATAGAGTATGTCTAGCTAATTTGCTGAAAATTAAAAAAAAACTGACAAAAATTTTTCAGTGACCACCCCTGCGAAAAACTGTTTTCTGTTTCAAAAATTTGAAAAAAAAATATATTTTTTCACTTCAAATTACTATTTTTGGTACTCGTACTCATAAATCCACTCTTCCAGCTCCTAAAACTAGACCACGTGCACCTTGAATACGCCGAATGGATCACTTCCCAAGATTTCCTGTCCCTCGACGTCAAAACCATCATCATCGAACCGGCACACCGTCTCACAGCTGCAGATCTCAATCAATTCATGAAACAATGGCTGGAGTCGGGAAACGAGAAATTGATGTGGTTGGAAGTGAAGAGTCTTGTCGAATTTGAACGGGAAACCATTTTGGATGGACTGCCGACAGCTGTCAGTACCTTGGCGGATAGTACGCTGTGAGTTTTCTTTTTACAAATAAAACACCCTAAAAATCTAGATAAAAAGTACAGCAACTCTGCGGAAATTTTAAAATTGAATTCACCGAATTTTTACTGTTTCAATTAGTGAAAATTGAAAATAAAAAACAAGAATTTTCAATTACAAAGTTTTTCTACTGTCGATTTGCGTAAAACAGAATTTCTAATTGTGACGATAAAAATTGTATGATTATCAAAGTGATCTAAAACTTTTAGCAGTTTCATAAAAAATTTGAAACATTTTTTTTTCCAAAAAATCTGATTCAATAAGCTTTCCGTGAACTTATTAATTTTTTTCGCAAAATCGCAGTAACCTCTTAAAAAATAGCTCCTGTTTTCGTTAGTAGAATTCCTAGGAGAAATTAAAAAAAATACTCTGAACCAATTTTTTATCGCGAAATTTTCATTGATTGTTAGAGAAAAAAGTTTACCAAAACACCCAATTTCTCAATTTTTACAGTTTTAAAATTTTCTGAAACTGAAATTCATTGATAAAAAGTAATGCCACAAGAAAACTGCGAATGCGAAACATGATTTGATAGCGCCCAAATTTTTCCAGTTTCAAAATTTTTTGTAATCAAAATCCTCTATCTGAATTTATTACAGCAAAGTTTTTATTAGCTGCAAATTAATTTTTATCAGTTCCCCAATTTTCTGACACCAGAATTCATCAGTAGAAAACAGTAGCAAGTTAAGAAAAATTTTCAAAAAAAAATTCTGTTTCAATAAATTTTCAAAAATAAATGAAATCAACCAAAACCAATAATCCAATTCTTGCAGACGATGCCCATTCCACTGCAACCCTGAAGGCGAAATGATCCCCGTCACGTTCTACCCAAACACCACTCGCCAAATCACCCGTACCTCTGACAATGTCACTGTCACAGCCACCATTTCCATTACCGACTATCAATTCTTCTTTCATGTCTCCAACGGAGGTTCCATTCATCGTGCTCCGTCTGCTCAAGAAGTTCAACAGGTTAGAAATCAAGCAGCAATAGCAAGAATGCATCAGAGAAGAGAAGAAATGCTGCGAGAACTCGAAGAACAACACGAAGAAGCGATGCAGTGGGCAGACGAGATTCAGTTTATCGAGTTTGTCCGACGATTTGCTGCACCGCCACCGCCGCCCGTTCCGGAAATTGAATTGGAATAAGTATTTTCTTGAAAAATTCATGTTATAATTTATTTAGGGGAGGGATTTGATGTAGTCTAGTCGAAAAAATCCAGCTAGTCAAACAAAAAATTGAGATTTTTTAGTGTTTCAAAATTTTTTAAAATTGGTTTTTCGGAATTGAGAAATTTATTCACAGTTCACCAAAAATTGCACTCAAATTTTTTTTGAATTTCAAAAATTGATATTGGTGGAATTGTGGGCGGAGCATTTTTTGGAAATTTTGCAATTTTTTGAAAAAAAAAGACGAATTAGAAAAAAAATAGAGGAAAAAAAGTTTTATTTTTCAAAAAATGTCAAACTTTTTGAGAATTTTTTAAAAATTACTCCTTGCTTTTTCTCCTTCAAAAATTGGATTTCAAAGCGGAAACTGATTTTTTTTTCAGAAAAAAAAATAGGCTTGAAAAAATTGAAAATGGAGTGAAAATCATTGAAAAAATTTGTTTTTCTGCTTCAAAAAATCTCCAATTTTTCGGAATTTTCAGAAAATTATTACTGTACAAATTTTCTTTTCAAGACACTAAGCCACGCCCACAATACAACAAAATTTAAAAAAAAAATTTAGTTTCTGTTTCAAAAAATTTCAAATTATCTGGAATTTATTTTTTGAATTATTTGGTGGAGTTTCTTTTTATCAAAAATTAGAAAAAAACAAATTTAGAGCGAAAAAATCTGTTTTAAAATTTAAAAAAAATTCAGTTTCAAAAAAATCGCTAAATTTTCTGAAAATTTTGAAAATCGATCGACGACCCTATTTCAGAACAAAAATATATTTCTAAAAATACAATTTCTGTTTCAAAAAATCTTTAAAAGTCTAGAAAAAATTTATAAATTCAATACATGAGCTCCTCCCTCAGGTATAAAAAATTTATTGAAAAATCAAAAATTCTGTTTCAAAAAATCTCAAAATCTCTGGGAAATTTTCAAAAGCTCGATACTCTCATCGCCCCCCCCCCCTCTCCATTTTTTCTCTCCAATTTCTAATTTATTGTCTAATTGTAAGTTATTGTCGATATTTCCTATAACACCATTTCTGCCTTTTCTTTCCCCAATTGATTCCCGGCTCTTTTTTTCTCGTCATTTTCTACTTGTGTCATTGTACTTTTTCTCTATTTCTGGTCAGTTCCAAATTTGCAGATTACTGTAGTTCGGGGTTTGTGCATTTTCCTTTGCATTCAATGATTTTTGATTGTAGTGATTGTAGTGTCATAGAAACGACCGGTTTTGGAATTATTTAAAAAAAAATTTCATTGTAAATTTTTTTTTTAATTTTTGCGGAATTTTTGGCTTCTCTGGCCTATTTTATACTTTTTTTTAATTTTAAATTTTTATTTTTATTTTACAAATTCAAAATTTTCAAGTTTTCTAGATGAACGTGCTAAAACTGGCCTCGGGACGTGAAATATCGTACCTGAACGAAGTGGAAGTACAAATGGGAATCGACGAGCTCAACGGTCTTCAGAAATATGGAAATGAGCTGGAAAACGTGCAAAAGTCGGATATTACGGTGCATAAGTACGAGGGAGGATTCAAGGTGCGTTTTTATATGTACATAAAAGTTCATGGACAATCGGAGCTTTTTTCACTGAATTAGAGAACTAGAAATCTTTGAAACAGAAAAATAAGAAAAAAGTGCGTTTTGAAAAAAAAAATTTTTTCGTCCTGAATTAGAAAGGATATGGTCATTTTGATGATTTGAAAAATTCCGAAAAATTCGAAAGTATTATTAGGATTTTTAGCTTTTTAGAAACATTTTGACTAGTTTGAAACAGAAAAAAAAAACTACAAAAAAATTTGAATTTTTTCTAAAATATTTTGAGCTTGCTGATCAATTTCTTGAACGTTTTTGACTATTTTCTATTTGGATTTTGGTTCAAGTAGAGATTTTTTGACTGATTCATTGAATAGAAATCACTCAAAAAAAAAAGGAAAATTCTTCAAAAAAATGGTTTTTTTTTCAAAATTTTAAAATTCTATTTTACGAAAAAAATTGGAGCAACTAGGAGTCAGAATGGAAAAATTGATAGAAACATAGACAATGAAGATATTGAAAACATTTGTTTTGAAAGTTGAAAAGTACACTTTAGAAACAGGAAAAAGTTTCGTGGCTTTAGCGATTTTGATATTAATTTCTAAAAAAATTTTCAAACTTTCGAAACCGTAAGTTAGCAATGCCCTTTTCATAGATTCTCCGAAGTGAAAATCCAGTTTCAAGAAATTTTAAATGAAAGTCTTGAAACAGAAACATTGATCAACCTGTCATATATTGAACTAAATATATTCATGTATCAAATAGTAAAATATTTGTACGCCAAACAATTTCCTCGCAAGAATTGAATCCTGATGATTTTTTCAAATAATTCTAAAAATTTGGAAACTGTAATTTTTTTAATTTTGTCATAAACGGAGCGGATAATTGGAACTACAGTTTCAAAAATTTTGAATAGGAAATTTTGAAACAGAAAAATGATGAACCTCCAATTTGAAAAAGAGATAAAACAACAACAAAATTCAACTGATTTTCTAATAAGAACGTTTTTTTACTTGGAATTTGAATTGAAAATTCAGAAAAAAAAACAAAAATGTAAAAACCCACCAAACAGAGAATTATTGTTCGATTCAAAAATTCTGAAAACAAATCATCTTTGAAACAAAAAACCAATCTGAAATTTGCAGATCTGGGAGTGCACAGTGGATTTGTGTGATTTCATCGAAGAGAACCATCAATCATTCGCTGGCAAGACAGTTTTGGAGTTGGGATGCGGAGGAGCTCTTCCATCAGTACTCGCAGCAATCCATGGAGCCAAAGAAGTGTTTGCACAGGATTTTGTGAGTTTTTTTCTTTGAGTGAAACATTTTTTTCCAATTTTAATATCGCTATGACATTGTGAATTTTAGTTTAGAAATTTAAAAAAATTACTTTTGGAACTGCAAAAAAAATTTAAAAAATGAGAAAAAATCAGTGATTTATTGAAAATTTATGATTTACAAGGGTTGATTGAATGAAATGTACTTAATTCATTGGATCCATTGGATTTTTTAAAATTTTCTATAAAAACACAATTTTTGAAACAGAGAAAATGTCAGTTTTATTGGTTGAGATGTTTCATATTCAAATTAATAAAATTTTGTGAGTTTTCTCGATGAAAATTTGTAATTCCGTACTATCTTATTGCATGTCAATGTAAAAATTGCTCTTAAAATTTTGAAATAAAAGTTTTGAAACTGGAAAAATTTTCTAAAAATTGAGAAAATTATCAGTGCTCTATTGGAAATTTATGATTTGCAAAAAGGCGCGGTTGATTTGATAAAATGCAGCAAAAAAGATTCGATCAGCTAAATTGAAAATTTTCCATAAATACAAGATTTTTGAAACGGTGAAATAAATGTTTTGAAAAAATTTCAAAATTACGCAATTATCATCAGTGAGTTCTCAAAATTTACTGAACAAAATTTTTTGAACTGTAACAGATATTTTTTTTAATTCAGAAAAGCAATAGAGCATAAAAAAACATTCGAAGCATTACCACAGTTCCTCCAAAAATTTTTATACAAATTTTCGAAGCTGTAAATTTTTTCAATTTGCTACTATGAACTTAGCCAAAATTATTAGTAAATCTCCATAATTCCCTTCAAATTTTTTTTGAAACTGAAAAAAATTTTCCAGAACGCCTCCGTCATCGAATTCTTCACTCTTCCCAATTTTGAGACCAATGAACACAAAGCGAAAGTCGAGGGAGCAGCAATGGGATGGGAGGAGGTTGTGGAGAAGATGAATGGAAGGAAGTGGGTTTTGAAACATTGAAAACAACGGTTTCAAAATTATCCGAAAATTTGAATGATGTGTTTGAATTTTGATCGCTTACAAAGATGGATTGCAAATTATTTGTAAAAATTTAGAAACTGATGGGAAACATGGTTTCATGTTTTGCAAGATGAGAATTTCTGTTTCAAAAATTGAAAATAAAAATTTTTGAAGAGAACATCAATATGTCCTTCATACTTGGTAAAAATCATTCAAAAAGGGAAAATAAACTTTAAAAAAACTGTTTCAAAATTAGCTGAAAATTTCCAAGCATGGTTCCAGATTTTGATGTCATTCAGTGTGGGTTGTGTGCATTGAAATCAAGAATTAGCTATCAATTTTCCAAAAATTTTCAGCAAAAAATGATCTGAAAAAAACAAAAAAAAACAATTTCTGTTTCAAAAATCAATTTTGAATTTTTTTCAAAATTTTGGCAGCAGTTTTCACCACATTCGAGGTACTCAAAATCTTTTCAATTGAAATTGTGATTAGTTTCAATTCGCAAAACCATCCTTCTGAAAATTTTGAAACAGTATTTTTTTGCAGATTCGACGTGATCCTCTCCTCGGAAACCATCTACAACGAAGACGACTATCAGGCTCTTCATGATGCAGTTGCTGGGACTCTTCAGGAGGATGGAGTCGCGTGAGTTGCTTTTTTTGTATTTGAAAAAAGAAAGAATTAGAAAATCCGGAAATTTTTTTTATTTGAAAAATTTGTGAAACTCGAATTTTTTTTCACTTTTCAGCTGTTTTTTGACAGATTTTTTTGAATTTTCAAATTGTAAAGTGATAGAAATAAGGTTCCAAACCCCTTTTTTTGTATAAAAATTTCAAAAAAAAAGATAAAAAACTCCAAATCCTTGAAAAAACTATTTTCGTGGTGACGTCCAAGTCAGCTACAGTAACCATGTCATTTCTGTAGAATTTCTGTTTCAAAAAGGCTATCGAGCTGCGGTCAATCATAAATTGTTAATCGGACCTTGCTTTCGCATTCAAATAAATCTTGCTACAGTAACCCATAGAAAAACGGAAAAAATTGGCAGTTTATGGATTTTTGCAATTCTGGACCCATTTCAGCAGACCCAGGAAAAATTTTAATTTGGAATTTTTGTAAAACTGAACTTTTTGAAAAATTTCCTGGTCGTTTGTACCGGATATTTTCAAAAAATTCCATTCCAAATTGATGAAAATAAGGTTCCATCATTTTACCATAGCTTTTCTGTGAAATTTCCGTTTGGAATTTTTTCCGTACTTTTAGAACACCTCTGTTTCAAAAAAGTAATCAATTGAGTATCATAAACAGATTGTTAATCGTAGTATTGCAAAACCCAACTTTAAAAAAATTTGAAAAAATCGAAAAAATTGTTTTGGCTTTTCAAATTTTTGGAAAATTTCTGTTCCAAGAATAAAAAATTATAAGTAGTTCCACAAATTGCTAGTTTCTACAGCTCATTCATAACAACAAAAACTTGTAACAGTATCCTTTCAAAAATCCCCCATTTTTTCAGCTACTTCGCTGCCAAATTCTTCTACTTTGGAGTCGGTGGCAGTGTTCCAGCTTTTCTGGATTTTGTCAACAAAAAGGGAATCCTGAAAGCCACAGAAGCCAAGAAAATTGATGCCTCGGTGCCCAGAAGGATTATTGAGATTCGCAGAATTTTGTGATTTTTTTTCAAATTAAAAAAAATTTTTTTTTTGAATTTTTAAAATTTTGTTTCTGTTTCAAAATTTGTTCTTGTTGTTTCACATTGTTTTTTCATAGTTATAAAGCATTCATATGTAGCTGTTTTTTAAATAAAAAATAAAGTTGTTTCGATGAAAAGAAATGCAAAAAATCATTGAAAATTGGTGATAAAAACAGGCATTCGCTGCCATTATTCTCTTATCAGTAACCTGTAAAAACCATGTTTTAACCGTGTTTTTCACGGTTTTGTCGACGACAAAACAGTGGAAACGATGTTTATAAAACACCTGGATTCTTATCAGTTATCAATTTTTTCGTTTTTTGAAAAAAAAAATTTCAAATTTTCCAAAAATTTTTTTTAAATTCATTTTTTTTCTCTCTATTTTTTTAGAAAATTATGCCAATTTTCCATCTAAAATTATTCACAACACCCTCTCACCTGGATTCTTCCCGAAGAATTTCAAAAATTCAACAGGAAATTGAGAAAAAATTTGGAAAAGAAAATGGAGATATTTCTATGGAATATTGTTATCATTTGATTACTACGGAGGTGAGTTAGAGAAATTGTTATTTGCGTAGAACAGTACCGATTGAAACTTTCGAAATTCTGTAAAATTTGAAAAAAAGTGAAACCGAAAAAAAAAATTCTAATTTTTTTTTGAAAAATTGGAAGTGCGCCCTACTGATAATTTTAAATCTGCAGTTTTCATGAAATAATGGAACAAAATTATATTTATTGTGCTCAAAAACGAATCAAACAATTATGAAAAAATTGTGACTAGGATGTCGAAGACATCCTGGTCGACAAAACGAATAAGAGACAGAATGAGAGAAGATCAAGGAGCTCGTATGTCATCAATGAGTTTCTCTTTGATAGTGTTTCGCCGAACAGAAGATAGTTCCATCAACATTACGAAAAAAACAAATGAAAAAAAAAGCGCAGCGTTAGTCCAGCAAGTCCAGCGAGCGTTCGACGCGCGTATGATAGCTTTGATTTGCAACTACGAAATCAATGGTTAAGAGAACGATATTTAGAGAGGCTGAACGCATGTTTTTGCACATTTTTCTCGTTTCAAAAAACAGAAATTTCCTATATTCTGAGACCCAGTAATTCAAAGATACATTTCCACACTCACGGTTCCCAATTAGTTCCATGTTTCTCCTCATGATCTAAGCCTGTTTTTTCAAATACTAGAACATCGCAATCAAAACCAGAAAAGAAAATCGTTTTTGCGATCGCGGTTAGAGAGAGAGAGCAATTCAAAACTTCTTTGTTTTTTGTCAACGTATCTAGAGACTTTGTTTGCCAAAAGTTGCTTATTTTTTCGTAACTCAAGAAATTCCGAGTCATTTCAAAACTGGAGAAACACCGAAGTGTACCACCGGAAAAGAACGGGTCGATTTGAAGTGATCTAGTCAACTTCCGTCTTATACCAGTGGATTTACTCACGTTAATCCAAGATATCGATTGTTGGAGGAGCGGAATCATAGACGACCAGTCGGCAGCAGGAATAGAAGGCGGAATGAGGGAAGAATGAGGTGATCAATGAAGGGGAGACCGAGTATCGATTATGTAGAGCGTACGCATTGTGCGAGAGAGTGAGAGGGAAGAAGAGACGCAGAGAAACCACCTCTCCCCCCTTTTCTCTGCGTCTCTTCTTCTCCCTCACACTCTGCGACAGAGGGTCACCGTTAGCGCAGCGTAAGGGGCAAATTATTGACACTCGCTCAATATGTGCTCAATATTCATCAGTTATCGACCAATTGGCAGACAGTCCTCGTCATTCGTGTCTCCATTCCACCTGGGGTTTGGTGACCTCCTCTCCCTCTCCCCTGCCTCCTATTCACCGACTACTTGCATCTAGTATTCTGCTCCATCGATCTCGGACAACTTTGATTAACGTGAGTAAATCCACTGGTATAAGACGGAAGTTGACTAGATCACTTCAAATCGACCCGTCCTTTTCCGGTGGTACACTTCGGTGTTTTTCTAATTTTCATGGGAATCTCTAGGTTTTCGAAAAAAGAAGCAACTTTTGGCAAACAAAGTCTCTAGATACGTTGACAAAAAACAAAGAAGTTTTGAATTGCTCTCTCTCTCTCTCTAACCGCGATCGCAAAAACGATCTTCCTTTCTGGTTTTGATTGCGATGTTTTAGTATTCGAAAAAACAGGCTTAGATAATGAGGAGAAACATGGAATTAATTGGGAACCGTGAGTGTGGAAATGTATCTTTGAATTACTGGGTCTCAGAATATAGGAAATTTCTGTTTTCTGAACCAAAAAAATGCGCAAAAACATGCGTTCAGCCGCTCTAAATCCCTTTTTTTTTAAATTTCATAGAGGAAGACAGTTCTTTTGATTTCGTAGTTGCAAGCCAAAGCTAACATATGCGCGTCGAACGCTCGCTGGACTTGCTGGACTAACGCTGCGCTTTTTTTTTTTATTTTTTATTTTTTTTTCATAATGTTGATGGGACTTTTTTGTTCGGCAAAACACTAACGAGGGAACATTCGAAGAATGTTTCTGAACTCGAGGGCAACAAAAAATTTGTCGAGGGAACTTTCACAAGAT